>JANHGD010001641.1:132865-146474 GCA_027560375.1 Imantodes cenchoa
TTATGCTTTAAATCTGGGCTATCCAACCTTGGCAGCTTTAAGATTTGTAGACTTCAACTTCCCCATGGCAGATTGGGGAATTCTGGGAGTTGAAGTCCACAAGTCTTAAAGTTGCCAAGGTTGGAACCCCTGCTTTAAGCTGAAAGAGGAAAAACATTAAAAAACAACAACCCTGAAATACAAATTTGCTCTTCCCTACTTGCCTGGAGTATAAGAATGAGGAGAGGGAAAAGAAAGACAGGCTTTCAAGACTGGTGTCAGCCCTTTGAGATAATCCTGGTTAGGAAGCAGACTCCATAAATCTGATTGGAGCTCCTGGCAGGGGTAGATTCCTACTGGTGCAGTTTGGTGCAGGCGCTCCGGGAGTGGCCCACCGATGACGCAATTTTGGCATGACGGCTATTAGGAAAAGATAAAAGGAACCCACCCATGATGTAGGCTGTAGTAACAGAATCTTGAAAGATTATAACAAAAAAGGTCAATTGTAAGGAAGATGATACCTATAGAAGAAGAAGAAAAAAGAGTAAAATTCCCTTATAGATTAATTCTAAACTAGACTCTTTCCGTGAACACCCAAACTTCCAAGTCTAACAAATAGATTTTGATCTGTCATTTGTCCCTGATATCCAATACATTTGAGCTCTAAAATGTGATACAAATTTTACATCCAAAATGTGGAAGGAATTACTTTATCATAACTGCAAATTACCATTTACCTTTGAAATAATTGGAAATGAAAATTTCACTTTATACTCACGGCCTGTTAAACAGGAGAAAACCCCATATGTAAGAGAAGTGTAAATATTTTGCATGTTTATTTGCGCTGACCCAAAGTTCTCAGATTATTTCCATTTCTAGAAAATGGTCTCTAAAATAGAGCCAAACCTTTTTCCTTACTTTCCATTTTGGCTAGGCTGGTTTAAGCGGCTGGCCCTCTAATGTCATTTATCAGCCCATATGTTTTATTCTTTTTTTTAAAAAAATGCTTTAAAAATAAAATATTGAAAATAATATTTTAACCAACTAAACAAGGTAGTCATTTGCACTTTTAAAGTGAAACTACTGCTTAAAAATGGAGCTAGAATGAAAGGTAGACAGCAAAGTATGTAGATCAGTAGAAGACAAAGTTGAACATAAAACCCAGCTTCCTCTTCAGATGGTCCTCTAGGCAAATATGTTTGAGCACATCCCTAGCTGTTTTGAGTTCTTTACCCTCTCATTAATTTAATTCCACATACAATCTTATTATTCCACAAAGCCTTAAGAATGTTACATCAAAAGGCTGTTGTTGTCATTCTGATCTGAAAAGCAGTGGGTTGGGTTTTGTGGTAGGCATTTTGTTTTTAATTCTAACATGAACCTTTATCTAAAGTTGAATGCTGTTTTTTTTTAATCCATGGGTTGTTGAAAGGCAAGGCAAGCTTGAGGCCATCCCATGCTCTTCTCTGACCTTAAAGATGATAAAATATTCAGGTTCAGTTCATGAGCAGGTTACAGGTATTTAGTTCATGTATAGGGATTTCAGGTAGAGTTCTAGCTGTAATTTACCCAATCACAAAAATTAACAAATAAGAGCAGGAAGATCTGGAGGGACAACGGAATTAAGTGCATCATTAGCTTAGAATCGTTTTGTTCCCAAAAGTGCTCCAAGTCCAACCCCTCATGGATTCTGTTCACGCTTATCTGGTGTCAATTTAGTGTTGACCTTTAGTTGTCCAGATTCATGTAGGTAGACTTGAATAAATCTATGCCGCAACCTAACAAATGGTCCTCATTCTTTGTGCCTGTCGTGATGTCACTGATTGTGCTGGTGCCAATTTTATATGGGATTGAATAAATGAACAAATGAATGAATGAATAATGTAGGATGGACATTTAATAAATCAATAATAAAAATGATAGCAGATATGTTGTCCAATCAGTTATTCAGCTTGGTTTTTCCATCAGTTCTATTAATGGAATTTGTATTATTATCGCAGGTGGGCTGCTGTTGGTTTGCACAGGTTCCAGACAACTGGTAGTTAAGATTTCATGCAGTTCAGCATACTGGCAAATCCCACCACTGTCTGGCCCTGCCACCATTCATTTTTCGGCCTGTTTCTGGGCCATTTTCAGGCTGGTTTTGGCCATTTTTGGACCAAAAACGAGCTGAAAAATGGCCTGAAAAATGACTTGAAAAACAGCCTGAAAAATGGCTTTGAAATGGCCTGGAAAATGGCTCAGGAAATGGCTGGAAAAGGCCCCAAAACGGCCTGAAAATTGTAAAAAAAAAAAAGCCAAAAAAACAGCTGACAAATAGGCAGGGGCGGGGCCAGCCAGTAGTGGGATTAGCCCCAACCAGCTGAATCCTATCTCTGCCTTGAGGCAAATGGTCAGGATGAGTGACGTCACCCACCCAGTCACATGACCAACCGGCCACGCCTACCCAGCCAGAGAATCAGGTGTTAAGTTATTCAAGTCCCACCACTGATTATTATGGATACCACCATCTTTCTTCTATCCTCCAATTTGTCATTATACTTTTGCTTCTTTGAAAATATATTATAGCAATAGCAATAGCATTTAGACTTATATATCGCTTCATAGCTACAGCCCTTTCTAAGCAGTTTACAGAGTCAGCATATTGCCCCCAACAGTCTGGGTCCTCATTTTATCCACCTCGGAAGGATGGAAGGCTAAGTCAACCTTGAGTCAGTCAGGATCGAACTCCTGTTAGTGGAATGTAGAGTCAGCCTGCTATACTGCATTCTAACAACTGCACCACTAGGGCTCCTGTTTCTAAATCCAGCATATAACAGTAATGCCACCAATGGAAAAGGGGAAGGGAGGAAGTTACATCTGTTAAGTCAATACCTTTTACTCACTACCTCATAACATTTATGATGTTGGATTACTGTTCCAGAGTTGCATTTATTCTCCACTCTGTTTTATCTTTATTCCAAACCTATCAATTTTTTCTTATATACACATTCCATATAATAGCTGCTTTGCCCCCAAAGAACCAAGCTCGTAGGCAAATATTCTTTTAGGTCCATCAACAACCCCTATGAGATGCATTTTAGAGAAAATGTCCAAGCCCTCACTCAAGCTACTTTATGCCTTTCCCATAAGCTCAGGCCTTACCCCAGCAGTAAGATAGTTGTTAACCTCTGGAATACCTCCAAAGGCACTAGGTTGCTTTCGTTGATTTAAAATATGTTTACAAAGCAAATTAATGCATGGCAGGTGACTGCAGAATATAATTTATCAGAAAGATCAGCAAGTTTATAGACTTAAATCTACAAATTATGGAGCAAACATGGCATTTTGTATGTTTTATCCAGCAGGGGGAGAAAGTGCTACACCATTAGGCTCAAGATATTTGCTATGTAGTTGTTAAGAGAGTGGTTTTGATTTTTTGTTGTTGTTGCCCTCTAGCATTACAGTATTCACGCAGAAGGAAAAATTCCCCCCAGGGCCAGCCCAAGTTGATCTCTGCTGGAACTGATTTTTAGCATTTTGTCTTAGTGTTTCCTCCATCTCTTTTCAGTGCTTCACCTCTGGCTAAATAGTGGTTCGTGTTCTTAGGACAGATTTGAAATTTGTAAAAATAGTCATTGAGCTTCTTAAATTACTGAGGTCATCAGGTGCATCTGCCTACATGCATGCGCACATACAGACACACCCACAAAATTGGGAAATTTGTTAATCAGGATTTTATAGAATCCAGCTTTAACAATATATATGTAACTCAGAAATGGAATTAATAGTAGCAAGATGGAATAGTTAAAAAGGAAAAATACGAATCATGGAGAAGATAGGAAAGAAGAATAGGCTAATAACTC
Source organism: Imantodes cenchoa (assembly GCA_027560375.1). Classification (NCBI taxonomy): domain Eukaryota; kingdom Metazoa; phylum Chordata; class Lepidosauria; order Squamata; family Dipsadidae; genus Imantodes; species Imantodes cenchoa. The sequence continues at coordinate 136,690 of JANHGD010001641.1, forward strand.
TTTCTTGACACCCAATGTAGTGTGCTGATTAGTATGTTTGACCAGGACTGACAATTGGGCTGGTTACTACTTATCAGCCCAGCCTAAGATAGAGTTATTGTGAGGGAAAGAAAATAGAAAGCTGTTCTGATATCCTGAAGAAAAAGTTTAAACTGATTTTGACTTAGAGCAGACTCTAAAGAAAACAAAGGAATTAGCACATCAGAAGAACAGAAGTTAAAGACAAAGATTAAAGAATACAATATATAATTATTCAGGTAATGTAACTGTTGGGTTCCATGAACATAGAGACAGTAGATGTGAAAGTAACTTCAGCTCCTTTATTTAGTGAATGTGTACAGCTCTGCCTAGCTGCAGAAAGGCCCCGGTTTAAATAGAGCGCCCTTTAAACCGGGAGCCAATCAGCGAGCTAGGTTGGTGGACCAATCAGGAAGAACCTGCTTGGTCGGACTGGAGTGAAAACTTCAGCTTGAGACACAACATCCCTCCCCCCCTTAGTTTAGCATACATAGTCATTTAAATATGCTGGCTGCGTGACTGTTCTATTTGACCTGCGTAGCTCATTCTGTCTGCTGGGTTGAGCCGGAGAGGATGTGTTTTCCCTCTCTGGCTCTCTCTGTGGAACCTGCTGGAAACTCGAAGTCAGGAGGCCGGGATCGTCATTGCTGGAGTCTCCGATGTCGCTGGGTGGCGCCGTGACATCCAAAGCTATGTGACTCAGGTCTTGCGAATTAGGGAAATCTGTACGGAGAACACTATTAGATTCAGGGGGCCCCTCCCAGTCAGTGTTTAACGGGTAACGCTCCCTTAATTGATCAATGTGCCGCCGCCATCTATGGCCATCCCTTAGGCCTATTATGTAGGATTTTGGGCCAGTTACTTCTACAACTTCCCCTGATAACCATTGAGGGCCCGAGGTGAAATTCCTCACGTAGACTGCGGTATTTATAGGGAGCGTTCAGATGTCCTCTTGGGGGCCCTTGTCTTTCGTGGTGCTGTAATGGGGGTGTAGTCTATCTAGTACTGACCGAAGCTTCCTCCCCATGAGTAGCTCCGCAGGGCTTTTGCCTGTGGAGGCTGTTGGGGTAATGTGCTGAATGGCTAGGAATTTATCAATTCTGGCCTGCCAATCGCCTGGGCCTAATCTGCTTAAAACCCCTTACTGTCCGTTCTGCCAACCCAATGCTACTAGGTTTGAAGTAGGCTATCAGGGTGTGTTTGATTCCTTGACTTGCCAGGAACCCCTCGAATTCAACGGATGTTAGTTGTGGGCCATTGTCTGAAACAATTATGTCTGGTATGCCGTGCATTACGAATATTTTTCTGAGCACCTGGATAACTGCTTCTGACGTGGTTGTTTGCATTAGGGCTATTTCTAGCCATTTGGAGTACACATCGATGATTACTAGAAATGTTTGCCCATGAAAGGGGCCCGCGAAATCAATATGTATGCGAGACCATGGGGCCCTGGGTTGTTCCCATTACAACACTGGGGACCTGGGAGGAGCTACCCTGGATTCCTGGCACGGAGTGCACCCGGCCACCCAATCTTCTATGTCCTTGTCCAAATTTGGCCACCACACATAACTCCGTGCCAGCACTTTCATCCTTACCATCCCCGGGTGCCCGTCATGCAATGCCCTTAGTATATCCTCTCGTAGTGACAGAGGAGCAAGGACTCTCTCCCCCCATAACAAACATCCCCCCTGCACCGCAATTTCATGTTGTCTCTTTACAAATGGTAAGAGGCTGGGCTTAAACGGCCTCAGTGGCCACTCCCTCTTCACCCAGTTGAGAATTGTCTGGAACTCTGGGTCTTTTTCTGATTCTGCTGCAATGTCCGCCACTGTGATCAGGCCTGGGCCTGCCAAGTCTATTAAGAGTACTGGGATGCCCGGAGTGGGTCGTCCACGAGGTCTGGTAACGGGCAGCGGCTTAAAGTGTCCGCATTGCCCATGGCCTTCCCGGGCCTGTAAGTCAATGTATATGAGTAGGCAGATAGGAACAAGGACCATCGTAGCATTCTGGGTGGCATCGCATCCTGTGTGGGCTTGTTGCCTGTGAGTAGCCCTAATAATAATAAGGGCTGGTGATCCATGGCTTAAAAGTTCACCCAAACAGATATTCATGGAAGTGTTTTACCCTGGCCACCGCAGCCAGGGCTTCTTGGTCTATCTGCCCATAGTTTCGTTCCACGCTAGACAAAGTTCTGGAAAAATATGCAATTTGGTAACCTGTGGCTTAATATCACCCCCACCCCAAAAAGTGATGCATCATAGACCAATACAACCGATAAAGTCTCGTTGAATTGCATTAGAAAACTGTCCTCAGCAGGTTTTTTACAGCCCTTTTCCTGTTCCGGGCCCCAGACCCAAGAGTTCTTTTTCGCCAACAGTTTGTGTAGTGGTTCTGCAACAGTTGCTTTGTCCCTTAAGAACATGCTGTAAAAATTCAAAAGTCCGAGGAAGGCTTGCAGTTCTCTTTGTTGGTGGGTGCCGGAGCCTCCTTAATAGCCCTAAGCTTATCCTGGGTCTGGTGTAATCACTTCCTGTCTATTCTATAACCTAAAAACTCTACCTCATGGACCCCTATCCGACATTTGCTAGCCTTAGCCTTGAGCTCGGCAGCCCTGAAACGCGTTAGTACCTCTCGAAGTCTTTCTCTGATATCCTTGGTGGTTATTAAATCATCGTCAAAATAGGGCACTACCACTGGCAATTTATTCAGAACCCGTTCCATTATTCCCTGAAATATTTCCGGGGCTACGACTGCAAACTGCAACTATTACATTTAAAAGCCCCGCGGTGCGTGACGATAGTCTGGGCTTCTGCAGTCTCGTGATCGACAGGGAGCTGTTGGTACACCTGCGTGAGATCAAGTTTAGCAAAAATGGCACCTGGGCCTAGCGTGTGTAGCAAATGCTGAACTACCGGAACCGGGTAGGCATTTTGCTGTAGGGCCTTATTTAAAGTGCACTTATAATCACTGCAGATCCTAACTGACCCATCACTTTTAACTATGGGGACTATAGGGGTTTCCCACTTGGCATAGTCTACCGGCTCCAGGATCCCTTGGCCTATTAATCTATCTAGCTCCTTATCAATGAGTGGCTTTAAATCAAACGGGACCCTGCAAGGACATAATCTAATCGGCTGAACTCCTGGGTCTAGATTGAATGAGATAGGAGTGCCCACATATTTGCCCAGTAATGGGTTGAACACATCCTGGAACTCCTTAAGCAGGTCCTCACAGCAGTTCACATTGGTCACATTAATAGTCTTCTTGTCTTGGATCACCTTCATTCGCAGCGTCCGGAACCAGTAGACTAGGAATGTGGTCGCGTGTGATGGTCAATGGCAGGCTTGCTTCCTGGTTGTCGTAATGTATGAGAACTTTTCTTATACCCAGTACCAGGATTCAGTTTCCTTGGCAATCAGCAATGTTCGCAGTCTGTTTGGTCACTTGGCTCGGGGTGAGCTTCGGCATCGCTCTCTTGGCTGCGTCCCAGGACATTATGGTGATGGAGGACCCTGTGTCTATTTGCATCCAGCATGGGGACCCCTCTACAGCTACAGTAATGAAAATGGGGGGACTATTGTCATCCCGCACTTGATGCACCCGAACGTTGTTGACCCCTGGTGGGGGTAGATATTCTCCTCCTCTCCGGAAATGGCCTCTCTCCTCTCATTTCAGCTCAGTGTGTGGCCACTTCCTCATGGAGGGCAGCGGGGGGCTCCGCAAAATCAAACCAGATGCCCCATCTTCCCACATCTAGGGCAGATCACATCCCGGAATTGGCAGGATGCGCGGAGGTGGGCTCCTCCACAGCTGAAACAGGCCATCCCTCCAGATCTCTTAGGCTTCCTTCTGTTCTTGGTTCAGAATACCTCTTCTCCGGCTTTGTCGTACTCCTCCGGTTTCTCGGTTTCCCCACTTGGAAAACTGTGGACCTCAGCAACAGTTTTGGCCTTACTCTGGGGTCCCTTTGGGCGGAGGGCTTCGGTGGCTTGTATAGAACTTTCTGCCACCCAGGCCTCTTCCAAAGCTGCCCTCAAAGTCAGGTCCGGCTTAGCTAATAGTCTCTTTTGTAAACTCACATCACGAACACCTTGAACAAATTGTCCCAACAAGGCGTCCTCAAGAATGATATTAAACTGGCAGTGTGTTGCCGCTCATCTCAGGGCAGTCTCGAACTCATAAATAGACTCACCCTCGCGTTGAATTCTTTGGCCAAAATGGTAACGGCTGACCACCTTCGACAGAGCCAGGTCGAAATGCTTTTGTAGTCGGTCTTTTAGGGTCACCCATGCAACTATATTTGTTGTTTCCAGCTTGGAGAGAGCCACGGCTACCTCGAAAACCTTCGGCCCGCAGCGACTTAAAAATATGGCTCTTTTCCGGTTGTCTGGGAAATCTTGATAATTATTGGCCTCCAAGAAGCAGTCAAAGCAGGCCATGTAATTTTCCTAGGTCTCGTTCCCTTGCTTGAAGAATGCTGGTGCATGTGGAACAGTAGCCATCTCAGCTTCATGACTTCCTTGTTTGGTGGTTTGAATTTCGGGCCTTCTTCTCCACACTTCTGGCCAGCCTAGCCTTGCGTCTTGCTACAGAACTCTCTTGGAATCCTACCTTCATCGCCAATGTTGGGTTCCATGAACAGAGAGGCAGTGGACACGAAAGTAACTTCAGCTCCTTTATTTAGTGAATGTGTACATCTCTGCCTAGCCACAGAAAGGCCCCGGTTTAAATAGAGCACACTTTAAACCTGGAGCAAATCAGCGAGCTAGGTTGGTGGACCAATCAGGAAGAACCTGCTTGGTCGGACTGAGTGAAAACTTCAGCTTGAGACACAACAGTTATCTTGAATGAGACCAATCATTTGAGACAAGGTGCAAAGTTTATAGGTTGCAAGACTTTCTCCTTTAAAAGGATCTAACTCTCTTAATGGAATATATCTGGACTTATTTAGACCAAATAAGCTGCTTTAAGTGCTTTGTCTGGGTTACTTTTTTCTAACTAATTTATAAGTGAACCGTATAATGTCCTCCAAAAATTAGTACTGCTTTAAGTGTAGTAAACTAAGTGATAAAAAAAACTGATGACTTTTAGGTATTCTTTTTTTGTAGGATTACAAGGAGTGGTGCTTTTTATTTTTCCTGCAAATAATGGTGTTTGAAGTTAATATATGGCATAGACTAATGTCTCAATTGCTTCAATATAATAGCTCTTCCACTGTTTTTAAATTAATGAACTTTTTAGTTCAGGCATTCATGGGTTCTTCTTTTTTCACTGAGAATAATCAAGAAAGAAATATATAAAGAAATTATTTATGCATAGATGAAATATTGGAAATTAGATATATACCTTTCCTGAAACAAACCAATTTGCATAAATATCATATATTCTGTTTTTTATGGGTAGTTGCTACTTTGGGCATAGTTACTATAATTTAAATAGAAATTCCCTGAATTTTTTAAAAGAAAGACTGATAACTGATCTAGAAAAACCTGCATCAATATACCGCTATATCATGGTTGACATGAAACAGAAGAAGTCCTGAAGATGTTAGAGTGGACGTATCAAATGTCTGGTTCAGAGTTGAAACTTTCCCACACAAATCAATAAAAATGCTGTATATATATAAAAAAAACCCAGTACATCAGAGGCAAAGAGTCTAGCTCAGCCATTATGTTCTACTACACTTTCCTTTATTGAGATTGAGTAAAAGAAAAAACATTGTGGAAATTAAGTTTTTTCTTCCACCTCTTTTGCCTGATTTTGCTAGATGTGCAGAACCACACTAAAAGAGTCAGTAAATGGATAACATCAAGGCAGAAGATTTATCAGTGTGTACATAAAGTGAATCAGAAACTACCCTGGCAAATCATTAACTGCCTAGCATTGCACATTACAAATAATTAGATCTAAAGAATCTTTTTCTATAGAAGCCTTTTTGATAAAGCAAAAGTATCAGGATGATATGGGCTGGAAAGATCAGTGTCAATTTTAATCTAGTTTTCCTATCAAAAATAGTGTGAACTTTATCATCAAAAATCTTGTTCATTACCCTTTCTTTCTCACTCCCTTTCCTCTATCTCTTCCTCCTCCTCCTCCTCCTGTTATCCAAATGGTATTGTCTGAAGTAACAATAACATAAGAACTTTTCGCATTTCCTAATTTGTATCTGGTGTGTCATATTGCCCTAACTTGCATTATACGACCTAATAAGTAGATGCTGCACGTACTGGGTGGTGATGAATTCATATAATTTTATTTTAAATTTTAATTCGTAGATAATTAGAAAATTAATCATTGTTCATTTTTTCCAGGAAATGTTCCATAATGACTATCACTCCCGGCTCATAGCGAATACCATTGAAAGGTTTCATGAAACATCAAAGAGTGATGATGATGGTGGTGATCATGATTAGCCATATTCTACCTTAATCGTTTTACATTTGACAGCCGTTATGTAAATTTTATCTTTCTTGCATTTTTTAAAAAAATTGCATGCTTCAGTTATTTTTCAACATTTCATTCCTTATTGCGACATATTGCAACAAGTACTCCACTCCTCTTCTCACAATAGAATACCTTATGCCACCAGGCTTGAAATTTTGGGCCTGGACAACCTAGAACTATGACCTAAGCTTAGTACACAAAATTGTCTGCTACAACGTCCTACCTGTCAATGACTACTTTAGCTTCAACCGCAATAATATACGAGCAAACAATCAATATAAACTCACAGTAAACTGCTCCAAACTCAATTGCAGAAAATACAACTTCAACAACAGAGTGGTCAATGCCTGGAATACGCTACCTGACTCAGTTGTTACATCCTCAAACCCCCATAACTTTAACCTTAAACTGTCTACCGTGGACCTCACACCATTCCCAAGAGGTCTGTAATGGCATGCATAAGCGTACCAGTGTGCCTACCATCCCTGTCCTATTGTTCCCATTTATTCGTGCTCATTTATTATGCTTATACTTATACCTGTTTATACTTACATGTTTATATATTATGTTTATACTTATTTTCTCATACATGCTTGACTAAATATAAATAAATAAATAAATAAATAAATAAATAAATAAATAAATAATATTTCAAGCAGATCTCGCATTTATGATCAACATAATGGGAGCATGGGAGCTGCAAACTAGCTACAAACTAGCTACTCACATCCAATGTTGAAGATACTGAAATAAATTGGAATTGTAGCAGTATGTGGTCTCCCCTTCACTTGTATCACTCTATCCAATGCTGTCACTTTAGACAAGGGACAGCCTTCTCACTTATGAGGCATTTCATTTGGACAGAGGCAGCTTTATGAAATAAACTATAATTCATTGTATTCGTTTGCCTGTATTGTATGTATACAGGAATAACCTCATTATCATCTGTATTCCTTAACAGGACAACCTTTAAAATTAAATGATGGGAATTATATTTATAAGCCTGAATCATAGCAAATAAAATGTGTAAACTTTCAAATGCTATCTAGAGATTCTTGAAATTATGACAATTCTCTCTATATCTGAGTGGATAACTTTTAAGAGACGGAACTTCCCATTTTGTAGTGGAAATAACACATGTAATTCTTATAGAAGAGAAACAGTTACTTTCCCCAGAATATAACATGCTATAAATTCCATCATGCTGTGCACTAAAATTAGAAATAATGTTCCGGTTGAAAGTTTCTGCCAGTTCTTGGACCATCATCAAACAGCCTTCCATAATTAAACCTTTTGATCATAAGAATCTTCTGTTTTGAATCTGTCATTTACAATTAATATTTTATGATGCTAAGAAATCAAAAGTGTCAAGCTAATGCCAGAGGTAATAGGAAGAACCTTTATTTAATTATAGTTGAAAAGAGTTGGTGTACATTTATTACAATCACACTGTGGAAGTATGAACAAATAACATCAAATCTATAACATACTTTCTCATTATAATGGAAGCTGTATCTTAAATGTTTAATTTTTAAAATTTTTAGTGATAAACATTTAATGTTGCTATAGTTATAGATGTATAAATAAATATAGTTAGCTTATGTCACCGTACATCTATTCATTCAATAGCTGTTCAAAGTTATGGCAGCACTGTAAAATTGATGTATAGCCAGTCCTTGAAGTTATAACTACTGCAGTGCCCCCACAAACATGGGGTGCCCAACTCCACACCACAGGGAGCCAAAGTCACATGATTTCTACTTGCAACCCTCCCTGCCAACTTCCCACAAAGTCTGTCCTGCATTTGTTTTCCCACCTACACCACCATCCCACCGATGCACAGCCTGCACAGCCCATCCCAGCCTTCCCCACTTTGTGTGCAGCCTGCACTGGCTTTCCCAGGGCTTCTCCTGACTAGTGCACAGTCTGCACTAGCCCTCCCCTAATTTCCTGACTCACATATGGCATATGGCTTTCCCATGGCTTTTCCTGACTCTCCATCCCCCTCCCCCTGTGGCACCCCTGCACGTTTTACCTCGGTTTCCCACCTTTTCATTCCCACCTTAATGACCTATGTATGCTGGGATTACAAACTCAATTTAGTGCCAAGGAAGACTTGGAATTTTTTTCCATTCTAATGGTGGATAGATATATATCTAGGTTTTGAAAGCTGAAATTATATCCCAATGTTTTATGGTGCACAGTATCCCCTATAACAGTGATGGTGAACCTTTTTTCCCTCGGGTGCCGAAAGCGTATGCGTGCGCACTATCACACGCGTGTGAGTGCCCACACCCATAATTCAATGCCTGGGGAGGGTGAAAATGGCCTCCTCTACCTCAACAGAGGCCCTCTGGAGGCCGGAAACAGCCCATTTCCCGACTTCCAGTGGACCCGGTATGCCTGTTTTTCGCCCTCCCCAGGCTCCAGAGGCTTCCCTGGAACCTGGGAAGGGCGAAAACACCCCCCTGCCCCCCGGAGGCACTTCAGAAACCTAAAATGCCCTTCCAGAGCCTCCGTGTGAGCCGAAAATCAGCTGGCTGGCGTGCACTTGCACGCTGGAGCTGAGCTAGGGCAACAGCTCATCTCCTGGCAGATATGACTCTGCGTGCCAACTGTGGCACGTGTGCCACAGGTTTGCCATCACTGTCCTATAATGATTCAAAACCCTTATATATTACATAATATGTTTTTATGAGCACTGTTCCAGGGTCCATGCTGCATTTCTTGCATTTACCATATGGAAATAGCCTTGATCCTATTGAATCAAATGCTGATTCTCTTATTAGTTTGAACACCTGTTTTTCAGTGGTTTGTTGCCCCTATTAATTATTCTTCATGACTTTTCAGCAAGGTGGAAAATAAAATCTTAGCCAATCTATGCTGTAGCAGCTTTCTACTTTCTGTTATCCCTAGGCTTAGAGAAAGTTAAAGCCAAAATCTGTCAAATTTCTTTAATATTGCACAGGGATGTTATAATCAAAGATGTATGAATTCAGTAGAAACTTATTTGGCTTATTTCAAAATTTTACCCCTCAGCAGAATTAAAAGTAGTGTTCCATTCACTGAAAGATGCTGGGGGTGGGGGTGGGGGTTGGTTAGAATGAATTTAAGACTCTAATTGATGTATTTTTCATTGCCCGTTCTTTGATCATTTACATGCAGGCATACCTTTACCACCTCCTAATAAGACTCAAATCTGGGGGAAAGCAGCATATTTGCTAGTTTTAGACAGTAATTCAGGGATGCAATGCTGCCGGTCCCGTGACGCGTTTTTTTCGGCTGACAGCCGATCGCTTAGTGGATTTAAAAAACGCGCCAAG
>JANHGD010001642.1:0-10092 GCA_027560375.1 Imantodes cenchoa
CAGCTCATTCACCAGGCAGGTTATGTTTTCCGTTTGTGCTGAGTCATCCTGGTGTGCCCAAATATGGGAGGAAATATATATATATATAAATAAGGAAATGTTTCGTTGCTTTATATAAAGGGCAAATGATCAAACTTAAGACATCACTTGAATAAAAAAACTGAAAACTGATTTTAAGATAATAGATCACAACTTGCCAATTTATGGGTTACATTCCTCCTTCCAGGTGGGTTTTTATCTTAGAACTTGCATGTGAGGCCTTTCAGAATTAAAAGGAATTTGGAAATAAAAAGGATTTTGGTTGAAAAGGAAACTTTCAAAAGGAGACAATGAAACCTAAAAATCCCAGTAATTAATAGCGCACCTAATGCTCAACCGGTGGGCAAACTACTGTACGTTAATACCCTTTTGGGGAACCATCACATAGATATTTAATATGTATATTTTATTGGGAACTAATGTAATTGAAATGTTAATTCATATTGGTAGCCCATGTAGGTTAGAAGTGCCCATGTCAAATTATGGCTTCAATCTCCAACGTTAAGTTGGATAAAAGATCACAATAATGAGAATAAAATAGAATACTTTATTGGCAAAGGACATACAAAGAATTTGCCTTTGGTGCATATTGTCAGTGTACATATAAAAGGAAATGAGTAATTGAAATTACTGGCAATCTGCTCCCAATTCGGTTTCTCGGATCTTTTGTGCATTTGATTGTAATTAGAAATCGAGGCGGCGTGATCAGCGCTTTCCGTGTAAAATTGGGTGGCTCTTAAAAGAGCCTTTGGGTTTCTGAAACGGCGTTCTCGTTGAGTACTTTTTTTTACGCCCGCTCCCCGCGGATGCGGCGGGCCAGCTGGATGTCCTTAGGCATGATGGTGACGCGCTTGGCGTGGATGGCGCACAGGTTGGTGTCCTCGAAGAGCCCCACCAGGTAAGCCTCGCTCGCCTCCTGCAGAGCCATCACGGCCGAGCTCTGGAAACGCAGGTCGGTCTTGAAGTCCTGCGCGATCTCGCGTACCAAGCGCTGGAAGGGCAGCTTGCGAATCAGCAACTCCGTCGACTTCTGGTAACGGCGGATCTCCCTCAGGGCGACGGTGCCCGGGCGGTAGCGGTGAGGTTTCTTCACGCCGCCGGTAGCCGGAGCGCTCTTCCGCGCCGCCTTGGTTGCCAGCTGCTTGCGGGGCGCCTTCCCGCCGGTGGACTTACGAGCGGTCTGCTTAGTACGAGCCATCTCGGGAATCGAAGTAGAAATAGTATAGAGCGATGGCGCGCTTCAGGGTATTTATAGGCACTTCGCAGAGCCTGATTGGCTGAAGCGGAAGAAACATCCGTTAGGACGTTTGAATTTGGAGGGCTGAGCTGCAATTGGCTGTAGCGGTCAGGCTAGAAATTCAATTTACATTCGCCTCTGATTGAGCCATTTTGAAACAAGCTGCATTTGATTGGACGATGGTGATATAATCTGAGGCTACTTAACTCTAGTGGCTAAGTTTTCTTTCTGGTCGGATCTTGTTCTTTATAAGCCATCCTCGGCAGCCCGTCGAGGTTAGTTTTATTTTTGCTGCTTGTCGGTTGCGAAGATGTCTGGTCGTGGCAAAGGCGGTAAAGGCTTAGGCAAAGGGGGAGCGAAAAGACATCGGAAGGTGCTCCGTGATAACATCCAAGGCATCACCAAGCCGGCTATCCGCCGTTTGGCTCGCCGCGGAGGCGTGAAGCGTATTTCTGGCTTGATCTACGAAGAGACCCGCGGCGTATTGAAGGTTTTCCTCGAGAACGTGATCCGCGATGCCGTGACTTACACCGAGCACGCCAAGAGGAAGACCGTGACCGCCATGGACGTGGTGTACGCGCTGAAGCGCCAGGGTCGTACCTTGTACGGCTTTGGGGGCTAATTTCTATCGACAAAAAACACAACACAACGGCCCTTTTAAGGGCCACCCACAATTTCAAAAAAATGAGTTGTAGCATACATACAAACCTGAAATGATTTTACTTAATGGGAATAACCGGAGATTAATTTAGTAAAAGCTATTTGGTCGAGTAAATGGCTATGTAAGTAAGGTAAAAATGATTTATTTTTAAGTTATTTCTTGGGCCAATATTTTCTCGCTTTGGGACATATTTATTTATACTCTTCCTCTCGGGTCCTTTTTCTAGTGATTTGCCTGGAATTTTTAGGTTTTATTATTAACATTTTATAGTTAAATGTGGATATTCTAGGAGAAAAATAAGTTTGAAAAAGCAATTTTGCTATTTAACACGCTACCAATTTTTTATACATCGAATGCTATAACGCTTAGCATTTTTTATCCTGGCTAAACGAGCCTCTTCAGGGTTAAAACGTTTTTATCATGTAGATGCTTTTACAATCTTGGTTTAGGATAATAAAACACCCTGTAAAGCCTTTAAAAGAAGATGGTTACATTTTCAGATTAAAATGTAAAATTAACCCAAGATGCGAGTCACTTTGATAGCGATAGAAATGTATGTACATTTAATTATAGTCACTTTGATAGTGATAGAAATGTATGTACATTTTATTATAGTCACTTTGATAGTGATAGAAACGTATAAATAATGTGCATTCTGAAAGTCCTCGAACACACTTCCAGGTTTTAACACAAACCCAGTATAACTCAATAAATGTATGGAATGTTATCTACAATCAATATTTTCTGTTGTACCTAGTTTCACGTGTAATCATACGATTCCCTAGGACTAGAAGGGACATTTAGAGGTCTTCTAGTCCAACCCCCTTTCCCCAAATCCTTCATACTGTCTCAGGCAGGCCCTTTGCAAAAAGATGCCTTTATTAGCACCAAGCCAAATTTGGGATGTCTTTTTGAAGTTAAGAAGGATTTGGGGCTGGGTGGGTTGGACTAGAAGACCTCTAAATGTCCCTCCTAGTCCTAGGGATTTTATGATTACACGTGAAATTAGGTACAATAGAAAATATTGATTGCAGATAACATTCCATAGATTTATTGAGTTAAAACTGGGTTCGTGTTAAAACCTGGAAGTGTGTTCAAGGACTTCCAGAATACATATAATAAATGTACATGCGTTTCTATCACTATCAAAGTGATAGTGTCCCTTCTAATCCTAGGAATTCTCAATATTTACAGCGAAACTAGGAACAAAAAAATATTAATTCTAGGTAACCTTCCATACATTTATTCGTGTTAAACCTTCATACCGTCTCAAGCCCTTTGCAAAAAGATGTCTTATTAACACCAAGCCAAATTTGGGGTGTTTTTCGAAGTTAAGAAGGATTTGGGGTTGGACTAGAAGACCTCTAAGTGTCCCTTCTAGTTCTAGGAATTCTCAATATTTACAGCGAAACTAGGAACAAAAAAAATATTAATTCTAGGTAACATTCCATACATTTATTCCACGTTAAACCTTCAGGCCCTTTGCAAATAAATGTCTTATTAACACCAAGCCGAATTTGGGGTGTTTTTTGAAGTTAAGGATTTGGGGTTGGACTAGAAGACTTCTAAGTGTCCCTTCTAGTCCTAGGGATTCTCAATATTTACAGCGAAACTAGGAACAAAAAAAAATATTAATTCTAGGTAACATTCCATACATTTATTCAGTGTTAAACCTGCATACCGTCTCAGGCCCTTTGCAAATAAATGTCTTATTAACACCAAGCCAAATTTGGGCTGTTTAGGGATTCTCAATATTTACAGCAAAACTAGGAACAAAAAAAATATTAATTCTAGGTAACATTCCATGCATTTATTCCATGTTAAACCTTCATACCATTCTCAGGCCCTTTACAAAGATGTCTTTTATTAGTTGAAGTCCACCCATTATTTATTATTAATTATTTTATTATTTATCTATTATTTATTTATTAGCATCCTCCAGAAGTTGTGAATGCTCCAACACTGGAAGTTTTTAAAGAAGATGTCGGATAACCATTTGTCTTGAGGTAGCCTAGGGTTTCCTGCTTAGGCAGGGGGTTGGACTAGAAGACCTCCAAGGTCCCTTCCAACTATTGTTGCTGTCTGAAGTGGTGTAGGGTTTCCTCCCTACGCAGGGGGTTGGATTAGAAGACCTCTAAATGTCCCTTCCAACTCTTATTATTATTGTTTATTATAGCACCAAGTCAAATTTGGGGTGTTTTGTGAAATTAACACGACTTTCCAATCACACTTAATCGATTGCTTTTCCCAATATTTCGCTCACAAACTATTATTATAAAGAGTTTTGAGCAAAAATCAGCTTTTTTGGTGAGGTTGTGGGTGGCTCTTAAAAGAGCCTTTTTTGCATTATTATTATTATTTTCCTTGGGGCCGAGAACGTAGAGAATTTATTTCGCCTTGGCTTTGTGGCTCTCGGTCTTCTTGGGCAGCAGGACGGCCTGGATGTTGGGCAGGACGCCGCCTTGGGCGATGGTGACCCGGCCCAGCAGCTTGTTCAGCTCCTCGTCGTTGCGGATGGCCAGTTGCAAGTGACGAGGGATGATGCGGGTTTTCTTGTTATCCCGCGCAGCGTTGCCGGCCAGTTCCAAGATCTCCGCCGTCAGGTACTCCAACACGGCGGCTAAGTAAACCGGAGCTCCGGCTCCAACCCGCTCGGCGTAGTTGCCCTTCCGAAGCAACCGATGGACTCTGCCGACGGGAAACTGCAACCCGGCGCGGGAAGAACGAGTCTTCGCCTTAGCCCGGGTCTTGCCACCTTGCTTGCCGCGTCCAGACATGATCGCTCCAACAACCTTCTTCTTCGCAAAGCGCCGAAACGAAATGATGGCCAGCGAGCGCTCCGACCCGCCTATTTATTTACTCCTCGGGTTTCTAGAGGCCGTTTTGGATTGGACGGCGGTGGCGCCGGGGTTTTGGTCGTCCAATAAGAACGTCGTTCTTGCGAGCCAATGGGAACGTGATGTTTTGAAACCACTCGGAGGCGTGCTGTTTTTATTCCTTCCAATCGGAAGCCTCCTTTTGAGCGACTTGTCTGATAATCTTTGTACTTCATTTTGGGGGTTGTTTTTTTTTGGTATAAATAAATAAGTAAAATTAATCGGAAGCCTCCTTTGAGCGACCTGCCTGATAATTTTTGTGGCTAGTTTTGGGGGTTTTTTTTGGTATAAATAAATCAGTAAAATTAATCGGAAGCCTCCTTTGAGCGACTTGTCTGATAATTTTTGTGGCTAGTTTTGGGGGGTTTTTTGGGTATAAATAAATAACATAAATAAATTTAAATAAATAAAATAAATTTAAATCAATAAATCAATATCTTTTCTTTTATGTACACTGAGAGCATATGCACCAAAGACAAATTCCTTCTGTGTCCAATCACACTTGGCCAATAAAGAATTCTATTCTATTCTATTCTATTCTATTCTATTCTATTCTATTCTATTCTATTCTATTCTATTCTATTCTATTCTACATTGTTGAAAAGAACTAGCAGCTACTAAGCCCTTTCAGAATTTTCTCTACTGCCTGAATCTCTTGAAGTCCTTGACAAAGAACAAGAAACTTAACAGTCAGGTTGAGAAGATTTGAAGTACCTCTCCCCATCACCAGCTCTGAAACTAGAAAGATTCAAATATGAATATTTGCAAACATATACTCATGTACCCATGTACATGCATTAATTATTAAGCCACAATATTCACAATTCTAAAATATTGTAGTCAGACTCCACTTTTAAAGGATAAAAGAACAGAAAAGAATCATACAGCTGAAAGAGACCTTGGAGTTCTTCTAGTCCAACTCCCCGACCAAGACAGGATGCCTTATATCTTATTCTTCTCACTCTCCCAAAATTTTCTGTCTTAAATAAATACTCCCAATAACACAGTCCACAGATTATAGCTTGATTCACTGAACTAAACCTCAGTTTTGTAGGCCACGGTGAATTCCTCTTTCCTCTACCAGAAGACTCTAGTGTTGTATATATACACCCAATGACTCAGTTCCCCAGGCTGCTAGCTTGATCTACTGGATGAAGTCCCACTTCAATTTATTTTATTTTTTTATTACTAGATTTCTGTGCTTCCCATCTCACCAAGGCAACAATGAACTCTTCTAGCTCTCACAGAATCCTCTGGTGCTATGCAAATAGTCCCACAGTCTCCTGGTATGAAAATGTGTTATTTAAAACAATATATATTACATCGAACATGACCCAAGCAGAAGGTAATATCCTGAGCCTCTCAATAACATGTTCACACTGTGCTATCCTTGTGAAAGTTTTTTTAAAAATGGTAACCAACAGGCTTGTTTGGAGACTGGGCAACAACTCATAATATCCTACTTTTCTTAATTCCCGTTTCTTAATTTTTCAGAAATAAAAACCAATTTAGAAATAGTGACATAAATCTCACTATGCTACTGAATGATGTCCCAATTAAAGTTGGCTTCTGTTCCAGCTGATTCAACAACTTTAATGAGCACATGAAGCCCCTATTAGCATTAATTGAAGTTCTGTCCATGGACTGAGGGCAGAATAAATCCCTGCAGAGTTTAAAACTGTGGATATATATAATACACAGCATGGATGAAATAAGGAAAAACGAGGCCAAATATATTAGCACAAATGGGGGCTGATTTAGGAGAATGTCCTAAAGTCAATCTCTGCTGACCTCAAACAGAGACAGACTATAATTTTAATATAATTCAGCCAGAGTTTGAGCACCTGTAAACAGTAGGAAACTTCTTCTGCTTAATTATGATGAAATATCCAAAAAGATGATAAAAGTTTACTGCGCTGAATGTGCTGCTGACATGAATCAGATATTAAGTTTGCACCGCATGTTTGGTCTTCCAATTACACAGTGTAAATAAACTTTGTATTATGGTGAAATTTTACTCTTTAAAAACTGTGGTTCTGAGCCCTTCGGCGCTGATTCTTGACATCATGGTGCCATCTCCATTCATTTGCATTAGATAGCCTATTTTTCCTTTCAATGTTTTGAGGACAAAGATGAAAAATGGATAAAGCTCTATTTCTTGTGAAAGGGAAAGATAAGAGGATTCTGATTTCTGCCCTACATTCGCCACATGCCCAGAGATGCTTTTAGAGCTACCTATAGTCATCATGTATGAGTTGAGCAGCTGTATAAAAGCGTGTAATCTTGAAAATCTACTAGGCTTATATTACTGTTTTTCCTGTAGGGAGAGAAAAAATGAGTTTTTGTGGTTTCCTGTGCTCCTAGTACAGATCAGAAGATATTAACTCATGTATGTCCCTCTTTCTTGGGGGGAAAAAAACCCAAAAGGAAGTTATAGTGAGCAACAAAGTAGTGGTACTTTATCCAGTGGATCAAGTTAGTAGCATGGGAGCAAAGTTATTAGGAATGTTTGCACAGCAGTATAGAATTTTGGGAAAGTAAGGATAGTTGGACTTTTGGGAGGTCTAAGGACTCCTACCTTGATCATGTAATTAGACTAGAAGGCTTCCTTTCCACCTTTATGGCTCTGTTCCAGAAAGCAGGGAGGTGCTGTGTTCTAGTTCCAATTTAGCCACTGGGTGACCAGTGAGACTCTCTCTCAATCCAGGTCTAACAGATTAACAAATTAACAGAGTTGGAAGGGACCTTGCAGTTCATCTAGTCCAACCCCCTGCCCAAGCAGGAGACCTTACCTCTGCCTCTACCTAGGTTTGAACTCACAACCTCCTGATTGTGAGGCGAGAGCTCCACCTCTAGGCCACAGCAGTCCTCTTTCCAGTTTAAGCACTGACTGATTCTTAGTGCTCATACATAAAAACAAACAGGTTGGCCCATGCAAGAGGGCCTCCAAAAGACATCTTTGGAATTGCCCCTTGAGTAGTGACCTCACTTATCTGGAACATTGGTCCTTTATCACATAGGGAATAGATGATGGAATGTCTCTAGAATAACTTTGCTTGGAAAAAAACCTCAACAGTTTAAGTCGTACAAAGACAAACAACTAGGCATTTGTAATAATACTTATATATGTGATGTGATGTGCTGGTGCCTGGACGATGGGAGGGTCTAGATGGGGGTCAACAGGCTCAAACTCAACCAGGACAAGACCGAGTGGCTGTAGATACTGCCTCCTAGGGACTATGTCGACTGCCCTTCCTTGGTTCTGGGAGGAGATAAATTAGCTCCCTCAGAATGGGTTCGCAACTGGGATCCTACTAGATCCACAGTTCAAATTGGACCAACATCTGACAGCTGTGGCTAGGGGGAAACTTTGCACAGGTTCGTCTTGTGCAACAATTGTGACCCTACTTGGATCGGGAGGCACTTTTCACAGTCACTCATGCCCTTATCACTCACGGCTTGATTATTGCAAAATGCTCTACATGAGGCTACCCTTGAAGACAGTTCGGAGACTACAGATAGTCCAGAATGCAGCTGCGCAAGCGATTGTAGGTATGCCCAGATATACCTACGTTATATCAATCCTGCATGAGCTGCACTGGCTTCCTATCGGTCTCCGGACACAATTCAAGGTGGTTATTACTTTTAAAGCCCTATATGGCTCAGGGCCAGACTATCTTCGAGACCGCTTGCTACCACATACCTCCCAACGACCAGTGAGATCCAACAGGGTTGGGCTCCTTCGGGTCCCATCAGCTAAACAATGTCAGCTGGCGGGTCCGCTGGGGAAGGCCTTCTCTGTGGCTGCCCCAGTTCTTTGGAACCAACTACTGCCGGAGATTCATACTACCCCCACCTTATTGGCCTTCAGGAAAGCCGTTAAGACCTGGCTTTTCCAGCAGGACTGGAGCCTTTAATCTGACAGAGTTGAGAAGTAAGGTCACCCCTGGAATGGATGTAGAGGTGAATCGTTTTTGAATTTTAAATATGTTTTTTAAATTTGTTCTTGATGCTTCCTTTTTTATACTGATTCATATTTGTCTTGGTTGTGAGCCTCCCAGAGTCCTTTGGGAATTGGGCGGCATACAAATATGATTAAATAAATAAATAAATAAATTCCCACCACCATGCTTGACTGTAAGCAAGACACACTTGTCTTTGTACTCCTCACCTGGTTGCCACCACACACGCTTGACACCATCTGAACCAAATAAGTTTATCTTGGTCTCATCAGACTACAGGACATGATTCCAGAAATCCATGTCCTTAGTCTGCTTGTTTGCAGCAAACCATTTGCGGGCTTTCTTGTGCATCATCTTTAAAAGAGGCTTCCTTCTGATATGACAACCCTGCAGACCAATTTGATTCCATGTGCAGCGTATGGTCTGAGCACTGAGAGGGTGACCCCCACCCCACCCTTTCAATCTCTGCAGCAATGCTGGCAGCATTCATACATCTATTTTCCAAAGCCAACCTATGGATATGACACTGAGGATGGGAACTTAACATCTTTGGTTGACCATGGCAAGGCCTGTTCTGAGTGGAACATGTCCTGTTAAACCGCTGTACAGTCTTAGCCACCATGCTGCAGCTCTGTTTCAGGGTCTTGGCAATCTTCTTATAGCAATCTTTATGTAGAGCAACAATTCTTTTTTTCAGATCCTCAAAGAGTTCATTGCCATGAGGTGCCATGTTGAACTTCCAGTGACCATTATGAGAGAGTGAGAGCGATAACACCAAATGTAACACACCTGCCCCCCCCTTCACACCTGAGACCTTGTACCACTAACAAGTGACATGACACCAGGGAGGGAAAATGGCTATTTGGGCCCCATTTGGACATTATCACTTAGGGGTTTACTCACTTTTGTTGCCAGCAGTTAGACATTAATTGCTGTGTGTTGCGTTATTTTGAGGTGACAGCATATATACAGTGTTATACAAGCTGTATACGCACTAGTTTACATTGTAGCCAAGTGTTATTTCTTCAGTGTTGTCATATGAAAAGATATACTTAAATATTTACAAAATGTGAGGGGATGTACTCACTTCTGTGACATACTGTAACTATACATATAGACACTCTTATAATATTCCTTTTTGGGATTGAAACATTATACATAGGACAGAGGAAGAATAAGAAGCACTGCTATAATTTCCTCCATTTACAATTGATTTACTTTTACTTTCAGACAGAATTCTTGATCACACATCCTTTCTGAGGCTTTATGATGCAAACCCATGGTTTGAGGAGGGAGTGAATTTGTTAGTGGATATAC
>JANHGD010001645.1:16748-27562 GCA_027560375.1 Imantodes cenchoa
TGACAAAATCACGATCTGTCAGTTGCAAAAGGCCACCCTACTTGGATCTGTGTGCATCATACGAAAATTTCTCCCAGTGTTGCTGGCTGGGGAATTCTGGGAGTTGAAGTCCACACATCTTCAAACTGCCAAGGTTGAGAAACACTGTTTTAGTGGGAAGGTATCAGCGCTCCATGCGCCTTTGGCATTGAGTCATGCCAGCCACATGACCAAGGAGATGTCTTTGGACAGTGCTGGCTATTCGGCTTAGAAATGGAGGTGAGCAACACTCTTAGAGTCGGAAATGACTAGTACACATGTGCGGGGGAACCTTTACCTTTACTTTATAGTAACTCTGCTACTTCTTTGAAATATATAGTTTTGCTATCCTACCTGTTCTAAAGTAAATAATTTGAAATGCACTTGAATAAAAGCCCTCTGACTTTAATATGGCCTATTTATAGTAGACATGCAAAAGATTGTTGGGTTAAGATTTCCAGGGACTCACATTGAAACTTTAGGCTGCATATATGCAGAACTGATTTCCAAACAGAGTTTTTTATTTTACTCCAAAAAGTGGGCTTGATGAAGAAATCTAAGCAGAATCCTTTTTATCTGTCGTTCCTATGAGGATCATACAGCCTTAACAATTTTCTCTGAAGTTTAAATAAATGAAAGTTTTCCTATAGCAGCAAGTTGGTGGAATATATTTAGCAAACCTTACCCATTTTGCTTCTTATTGGCAAAAGTTTATGCGTTGTGAAAATTATCAATAGCACTGCATGATTTTAATTTTTTTCTACATGAGTCTATATATGAAAGTAACCTCATTGAATTTGGTGAGATTTCCTGTTAGATTATGCAGGACTGCAGGCTATGTTTTAAAATTCAAACCTAGTTTTAATTTCTTGTTTTCTAATTAAGGAATAGAAAGGGTGATTGAAACTGTAACAGTAATCCTTGCCTCCAAGATTTAAAGAGCCTTTAAAAAGCAATTTAAAGTAATTTAAAAAGGCTCAATCATCTTGGGATCAGGCAGTGCTTAACATTGTTCATTTGACTTTTCCAACCTCATGTCCTTCAGGCATTGTAGCCATCCAGGGTTAGAATACCAAAATAGCTGAAGGGCAACTTGTTGGGAACTGCTGCCATGTGGCACAGAATATGACACACCTTTGTCTTGGCATGTTTCCCTCCCAGGACCTGATAACTGGCATGAATCTTACCCACTAGCCAAAGGGAACAACCAGTCACCTGTTGCAATTCTTAGCAAAGATGTCTTCAAAGACCCTGCTCTCTTGCCTTGGTATATTGGCTATGATCCAGGTGCAGCTAAGAACATAAGAAACACTGGGAAAACATTGCGGATTGGATTTGATGATACTTTTGATCGCTCAGGTAAGTTTACTTTGGTAAACGTTTGCAAATGTACTTCTAAGCTTAAAGTAATCAGGGTTAAGCCTACAAAATCCTTGTTGTGAAATGATCTTCTAAGGAAGGCTTCATCTCCCAAACACAGATGATGGGAGATGAGTGATTTGTTGCTTATTGTGCTGGTTGGATTATTTACTTTCCTCTGCCCCTAGGGATATTCTCCCAATTTCGAGAGATATGCCATCCATGTCAACAGCTGATTTGCAGTAAGTCTGCAATCATTTTGAAACCCAATGCTTTTCAGCAAAGTTGGGATTTCGTTCCTATTCTGCTCTTCAGTCTTCATTCTGTGTTGTAGAATGATAGGTGCAGTCTATCCTGGTTTTGCATCCCAATCTGATCACATGAAGGGTAGATCATGCTGGAAAGTATTTGTCAGTCATGTAATTTAAGAACTGAAGTGCATTAAAGTAAAGAGCCAGTATGGTGTAGCAGTTAAGGCATCAGGTTAGAAACTGTAAAACTGTGAGTTCTTAGGCGCAAAACCAGCTTGGGTGACCTTGAACCAGTTCTCCCCTTTAGGAAAAAAACAATGGGAAACCACTTCCAAACTCTTGTTGAGAAAACTTCAGACAATTTCCAGGCATAAAAAACTGGCTCAAAGGCTCCAACTCCCCAACCCTCCAATTCACATAGGAAGCCACTAGCCATCAATTTTATCAAATATCTATAAGTATTACTGTACCTGATTGTTATACTACCAAGTCAGACTGATTGACAATATGCCATTAAATCATTGTTGACTCTTAGCAGCTGCATAGTTTGATTTCTGTAATGGTGGTTTGTCCCTAATCTGATCGTTCATCATCTCCTTACATTCATTGCTGTTGTAATTGAGTCCATTCATCTTATTTTTCTCTTTCTTTTTATCTTTTCCAGCCTTTTTAAATTAGAACCTTGTTAATTATAATTTTCCTATATTTTTTCTTGCCTCTACCACCTTCCTCTGCTTTATCTTCTAAGGGAAATGTATATAATTTGTTTATACAAAAAAACAGAGAAAATAAATAAATCCTGCCTTTTCTATTAAAAAAAAAGGGTAAAGCTGCTTAAAAAACAATTATAAGACAAGAAACAAGTCACAAGGGCAGAAAGAAAGTTAAAAATAAGAAACATAAAATAAATTAATAAACAGTTAGGTAAATGCAATAAGCAATTCTAGTCAGCAAAAATTCCAAGCAGCCAAATTGTATAACACTTCAGGTTCTGCTTGCTTTGGAATGAATCCTACTCTATATTTCCAATAGTTTCATTCAGCTATTTTAAAGCCTTTAAGAAGATTAGGGATGTTGGTCTTTGCTGCCACAGTATTTGATTGGATTGATTCCTAAATTTGCAATTCACATGAAAACAGATTGCAAGAATGCCATTTTATTGTGATCGGCACGATTCTTTCCATGTGCATCTGTGGTTAAACATTAAAAAAATTTCATTTGCCCATGGCATTTTCCATGAAGCTGATTTTTATTTTCTGGTATAGAGTGAGAACAGAAAATGGAAAAGGAGTTACAGAACAGCAGCTTTTTGCTTCTAAAAGAAATGTAGGGACACTGACCAAACTTGGAGAAGTGATACGATTTTAAAAGTTTGCTTTAACAGCACAGTTAAGATACTGGACTGTAATTACTTTCAAATGTTTAAGGATTAGAATCTCCGCACACTCATGTACAGTACAGAAATGTATTTACGTGTGTGTGTGTGTGTGTGTGTGTGTGTTGCTGCAGTGCCAATGTAATATTTGTATTTTGTGATGGTCCTTTATGGCGGTTCTTATCCACTCTCTCGTTGGAGTAGTTCTTGGCTACAAGGTTACATTTTTTCATTGCAGTGTGTACTATTCATGCTGTTGCGAGAAGGAACAAATCATTTGCCTTTTTGTTCCCTTGCCTCCTTGCATTGTATGGCTGCAACAGAATGCATCCATTTTTTTTAATGTATCATAGTCCTTGGATTATTATTATTATTTGCATTGTTACATTTAATTGATTACAATGTCCTTTTGTATGGGTGCTTCAGTAACCCCAATCAAAATGAACAGAATTCCAAAGCTGAAAGGGAGAGATGGTGTTCTGGGCTGGCCAACATCACAATACCAGCTAAAGAAAAGACAAAGCTAAACCTTTTGCCCTATGCTTAACATATCTTTTATCCTTGGGTATTCAAGTACATAGATATTAATCACTGATGAGAGACCAGCAATACTCTGACACAAAAGGTTGAGCTCTGGGGTAGCATTAACTCTGGAATTCCATGCTGGCAGTCAAGGGACTTGAACGGTGCTTCAAACAAAGGCCCTCTGGGATTGCGGCAGTGATGGGCTTTCTGCCCACAGGAGCCGGGTGCTTTCTCCTTTTTAGGCTACAAAAGAATGTGCGGTTAGTATCTCAGGAGGCCTAGAGTTAAAACTCATGGGCAGGGGCATTTTAGGTCAAAACTGAGATTGTTTCCAGAATGCTATGCTAGAATAATCTCTTCTCTTTGAATTCAACGTGACCTGAATTGATGAAATAAATGGCACTCTTGGCCATTATGAAAATGAGCAGTATTTTAGTTAGGTATTTTCATCTCAGAAAAGTCCATCATATCATTGTCAAATGTTCATAGCTGACTTTATTGATTGTTATCTCAAAGAACATGCCAACTGTCTATTTATTCTTGGAGCTGTTAATTACATTGTTATTGACAAGAACAACTGTGTTATACTGTTGTTTTTTTAAATCATAAAACAAAACTGCAAAGCCCTCACTTGTACCTAGGGGAGGGCTGAGCTTCCTTTGTTTTCACTTATGATTGTCACCTGTCACTGCAAACCTCACAATATATGAAGCTTTTCAAACCTTTCTATCAATATAGTATGGTCTTCCCATGACTTTATGTGAAGAGGGATAACATTCCTGGCTTGATCAATTATGTATTGTTGAGTATCCCATTTGAAAGAAAAACTCAATTATATTTGCAATGGGATATAGCTCTACAGGTCATAGAGTCTTTCATTGGTTTTACTAAAGATTGCAGGCCTCTAAGGTTGAAGATTATTTTTCCTGATCTGAATATTGTGCCTTTCACTGAAAACACAACGTTTTTTAATAATGAATTTTCAAGGTTTCTCACACACAATACTATTTGGTGTTGTAATTTTTTGTTAGGAATTGTCTGAACTAGTCAATAGTTTTTAAAAACATGGCTTTAAAAAAGTTGTTATTTTATATGACCTAGATCAAGGGCCCTCCAACACCAGGGCCTGGACCAGTAGTGGTCTGTGGAAAAAATGCAAATTATATTACATGCACTTATTTGAATTTATTGTGTATAGGTCTAGATTCAAATATAGTTGTAATTTGAAAAAATTATAGAGAAATACTTTCACAATATTGAGTAATGCTGAACCAAGTAAATGATCTCCTTGTTACACATGCTATCTAGATGTTAATTATAATAGTAATTGTCAAGGTCCTTCCATTCCTCCTGCTTATAGGACTTAATATAGATAGCCCTTCATATAAAAGATGTCTTCAAACAGCAGACTATTCTCTATAAAAATAAACTATGCAAGTACTCCACTACAATAGTTTGTCAAAGCTAAGCCAGTTTGATCAAAATTCCAGTAAACCCAATGTCATTCCTTACGCAACAACTCTATTATGGTAGGACCTGCAACTTCCTCATTAACTCACTCTGCTCAGTTTTAAATCTTATTCAGTTCAATTCAGATCTGCAGAATTCATTGTTATCCAATGTGGAGATAGCCACCAATTTAGATTTTTTAAAGGAATAGAGAGCATAGGAGTATAAATGGGTATTCTATTTTCTGATTCATATGCAGCATACCTGTAAGCCAGCTACAAAGGAGAAATGGTGAAAAAGTACTCTTCTGTCCATCCTGTAGAGTTATTTGATGTACTTGGTTGGCTATTATTTATTTGTATAAAAATAAAGGCCAATGCTCCATTCTTCAGGCATGGAATAAATGCTATTAATAACTTGCTAATAAAAATCTTCAAATGCTCATCTATTGTCCTCACAGCAAAAGAGAGGAATTCAAATTCACATGCATTTTTCTTAACTGCAACATTCTTATGACAATAGTCTAGGTCAGTGGTCCCCAAACTTTTTGGCACCAGGGACCAGTTTCATGGAAGACAATTTTTCCATGGACCACGGGGTGGGGCGGAGGCAGGAGGTGTGTGCAACTTAGCTCTCTCACATGTGCAGTTTACAGTATGGTTTGTGCTCCTGTGAGAATCTAATGCCTAATGATCTGGAGTGAAGCTGAGGTGGTGATGCTAGCATGGGGGAGTGGCTGTAAATACAGATGAAGTTTTGCTCTCTCAACTGCCACTCACCTCCATCTGTACAGGCTGGTTCCTAACAGTAATTACCTTACTGTAATTTTGATCAAACTGGCTTAGCTTTGACAAACTATTGTAGTGGAGTACTTGCATATTTTATTTTTATAGAGAATAGTCTGCTGTTTGAAGACATCTTTTGTATGAAGGGCTATCTATATTAAGTCCTATAAGCAGAAGGAACGGAAGGACCTTGACAATTACTATTATAATTAACATCTGGATAGCATGTGGAACAAGCAGATCATTCACTTGGTTCAGCATTACTCA
Organism: Imantodes cenchoa; assembly: GCA_027560375.1. Taxonomy (NCBI): domain Eukaryota; kingdom Metazoa; phylum Chordata; class Lepidosauria; order Squamata; family Dipsadidae; genus Imantodes; species Imantodes cenchoa. The sequence goes on from JANHGD010001645.1 coordinate 22,778, forward strand.
ATATTGTGAAAGTATTTCACCTTCTACACTTGTTCTCTTCAAGGCTGGCCCTATTGGTGAGCAAGGTGTGGTTCTTGCTTCTAGTGACAGCAAGATGATGATAAGGTAATTGCATACACCAGGCCTGTCAAACTGGCGGCCCATGGACCAGATGCGTCACGTGCAGGCCACACCCTCCCCGCTCTGCAAAGGCAAAACATGTCGCGATACATCTCAATACGTCATGTGACATGATCAAGTTTGACATCCGTGGTATATACCCTGAAAAATAGCCTGTTTCCTTCATAGATGATGCTATTGGAATTAGTGTACACATAGAAGATGTTATTTTTGTATTCAGATAGTCCAAAGTCACAAAGCTGCCTCTTTATCTTTCTTCTCTGTTAAAGAAGCAGCAAGCAGACAACAACAAAAGAAAAGAAATTGCCCATATAACTAATGAGAGATTTAAGCAAGTCAACAGAAAGGATAGTCACTGACTCCTTGGAAATTTGGTGGCAATTAGTCCACAGTGAACCATAATTGCAAAGATGTATAGGTTGCTAATGATGGCATCAAAATGTGCAAAATTAGACATAAGTACCAAGAGAAGTTATGAGTGTTTCAGAAATTACTTCAATAACTTAATGGCTGTACCAGGGGCAGGTTCCTAATTTTTTTACTACCACTCTGTAGGCGTGGCTTATTTTATGGTCGTGGCTTGCCAGTCATGTGACCGGGTTGGAGTGGCCAGCCAACATTCAGGAAAAGGCATTATTGTAAGGAATCAGCAGAAATGTCTCAGTTCTAAGGGGGAAATGCTTCGTCTACCCTCCGATCTGTTCAAGATGAGACTAAACGAAACGAGACAAGAAGGGACTAAACTCTTTCCTCTTTGGAAAGCTTGCAGGAAGGCAGCGTGTGTGCAGTAGAAATGTTTTTTTTAAAAATTTAAAAATGTTTTTAAAAAGATGGCGGCGCCCAGGGACCAGCAACCAACTGGACCGGGACGGGTGAAGTCACCAGCAGGCCGCTACCAGTGCGGGCGCACTGGACCACACCAGTAGGAACCCACCCCTGATTGGAATGAATTCTACCGAGTGAATTCACTTGTATGAATAGGAAGGACCTCATAAGTCATCCAGCCTGACTGCTTGCTCAGTGCAAGAAGCCACAAAAATCCTTCATGCTAAGCTATAAGCTTCTCGTTTGACATCTGCAGCAAGGGGTAGTCCATCACTGGTCTCAATAGACCATTGGACCAATAAGCAGGTCTTACTGTGGGTGTGTATGTGCGTGGTCTGTGTGCATATAAAGTCAAGCTTAGTTTCTGGTGAGTTCATGTGTGTGTGTGTGTATGTATATATATAGATATTTTTAAAAAACCATGTAATTTTCCTGGCAACGTTGGAGAAATGGTTTGCTGTTTGCCTTCCGCATTCACATTACACCTATCTGCATATATAGAAAATGCTGTATTTCAGATTTTTCACATTAACTGGGCTGCTCTATTCAGAGCACCCCCAGCTCTCCTCCAGGCAGTCACATCATTGAAATAAATCTCTGTGTTATTTTTTAAAAAATTATTCTGGGTTTTTAAACATGACTTGGAGGATGAGGATAATTTCTATCCTCCTCAGCACAACCACCTGAAAGTACTTTAGAAAAACTGTGAGTATTTGTAGTGGGGGCTACAGCAGCAAAATAAATAAATAAATAGAAGTAATAAAGGTGAACAAAGAAATACTAGCTCCATGTAGCCAATTTACAGGTAGTCCTTCACTTGCAGCAGTTCACTTAGTGACCATTTGAAGTTCCAACAGCTACGATGGTCTTGAAAAACCATATGGCTGTTTTTCACACTTATGACCATTGCAGCATCCCCATGGTCAACGTCATAAAAATTCAGACGCTTGGCAACTGACTCATATTTATGACGGTTACAGTGTCCCGGGGTCACATGACTACCTTTTGCGAATCTTCCGACGAGCAAAATCATTGGGGAAGCTAAAATTCACCGAATGATTAACTTAACAACTGGAGTGATTCCCTTAATAACGGTGGCAGGAATGGTCATAAAATGGGGCAAAACTGATTTAATTGCTTTCGCCTCGCAACAGGAATTTTGGGGCTCTGTGGTGGTCGTAAGTCGAGGACTACCTGTAATAGAAATGACTTAGCATAAGGGGCAGCAACGTTTATGGATGAAGAGGGATCAAAAAATGAAGACGATGGACCTGGGTAACGCTTTTCCCCTTTCTATTTTGGGAGATGAAAATTAAAGCATGTTTACAATCCGGCTGAAAATCCTTAGCGTCTGTATTTGCCTAGCAACTAAAATCCCACAAACTGATGCCAATATTGGAGCACTCAAAAAAAACCACTTCTGTTGTTTCAGAACAATTTGGCTCAGCAGGAACGCATAAATTGGCCGTCAATGGCCAGTCAAACATGCAAATTAGACATCCGGACGTGAAGTTCTCAGATTAGGTTGTTTGGCCAGCAATTACTAGCATCCTTTCTCCCAAAGGCACTTTTTTTCCCCAAGAGGCAACAGGACTTTCTTGTTTTTCTTTGAAGAGGTTTTCGCTCCTCATCCAAGAAGCTTCTTCAGCTCTTGAGCAAAAAAAAAAAAGCTCAAAAGCTGAAGAAGCTTCTTGGATGAGAAGCGAAATATCTTCAAAGAAAGAAACAAGGAAGTTGAAAAAGAAACCTTTGGGGACAAACATGACCTGGATGACTGAGACTCTCCATAGACTATTACCTTGTAGTGTAATTCAGAAGGGTTTAAGAGAGAGACCGGAAAGAGGGAGAATGATAGAACTAATTTTTTAAGAAGGTGGTGTAGGTCGGAGAGATGCTATGAGAAAGTTGATGGAGTTTCTGCTCAGTTAGATCTTTGCTTGACACCCACAATTCCTTTCACAGCAATAAAGATGTTTCCAAGGTTTTTAGGTAATGGGGTACATTTTACAGAAATAAGCTGATGTTGTTGGTCATAATCACAATTGTAGCATTTGGTGGCATTTATCTACAAGCCTTTTCTAGCAAGGCTTCCGGATGTCTGCAATTTAAACTACTGACACAAATTGCTTGCTTTGCGCTGGAGGTTTTTTTTTGGTTTGGTTCTGTTACTGAACCCTCAGGGCAAATAATCCTTCTCGTTTAGCCTGGAGGAGAGGTGATAGCTGATATCAAATTATCTGAAAATGTGATTCTTTGGGTGATGGACTAACCTTCCCTGAAGATATTGAAATAAAAGCCGTCAATTAAGGTTTAAAGAGATGGCATTTGCAATATAGTGAGTCCATGCTTAATGATAGTAACTGGATTGGAATTTCGATCACTGAGGGATGTGGTTGTAAAATATAATGTCATGTGACCATGCCACTTATTGACAGCAGTTCTGGCAACCCCAACTGCCATCTTTAAATGAGGACTACATGGGTCATTAAGGAAGGAGTTTGTGCGATCACGACGTTTGACTTCCCGCTGGCTTCCCCATTGACTTTGCTCATGGGAAGATGGCAGAGTAGGTCACAAATCACAATGACGTGACTGTGGGCTGTTGTAATGGCTAAAAATCCAGGCTAGTTGGCAAGTGCCCAGATCACGATCACATTACTGTGGGGCACTATTATGGCCAGAACTTCAAGGACTGGTTGTAAGTACCATTCAACACTTGTCATAAGTTCAAATGGTTGCTGAATGAGTAGTCATTCAACCAGAATCACCTGTATCTGATTATACATGTGCAAAATAGGCAGGATTTAGATCACATTATAAGAAACCCACTCTTGATTTTTGATGAACCCCCACTGTCGATAGTGCTGAAGGTCAGACAGGCATCTTTCAAGCATAATGGTATCCTATAGTGGATATTCCAAACTGTAACTCTGAGTTGGATTAAAGGGCAGACATTTCCCTCCAAAAAAATTGGCATTACAGTAGCATCCTGCACTCTGCCTTCCAAAAAGCAGATGAGGCTGGGACAAATTGCAAATCTGATTTCTGTGCCACTAAATTGAACATAAATCAAATTAATTAAATGCAATTTATTTGATTACTTTGCATTCATTTGCTAATTTTTACCTGTCAGATTTAAGAACTACAATTTTAGGTGGCAACCTCTGGATTGGGTTGTGGAAGACCAATGCTTTTGGAAGCCTTAAGCAACCAAGACCTGTTCTGGTTGTCTAATTCTAAGTGACACCTCCAGAGAGGATGGAGGAAAGTGTCCCAAAATAAGTTCTTGGCATTTTACTTAGCAGTATTTAAATTCCCCTTTCCACTCCCTGCCCTCTTCCTCCCCCAGAACAAATCTAGGGTGATAAATAAGGTCAGAACCATAACTGAATCAATTCTAGACTGGGGATTAATTAACACCTAATCATTTGTGAATGTGGATTTTGGATTCACAAACTGAGAACCGGGTTTTCACAAGAAACTAGGTTAGCCTAAATGCAGCTCAGTATGTCATATGAACCAGGTTATCCTGTTGAGATGCACTATGGTTTATTCATTTGGCAGAGCTTGTTATATCAGGCTTGTCTTAAAGATGTTTTTTTTTCTTCTTCAAAAGGCAACTGGACTGTTTTGTTTTGTTTTTAAGAAGGAGACATTCCACTTTCCATCCAAGAAGCTTCATCAGTTGTGATTGGATGAACTTATCCTTCCATCCCTACATCATTTAGTTACAGCGGATGAAGATTCTTGGATGAGAAGAGAATCTCCTTCTTCTTCTTCTTCTTCTTCTTCTTCTTCTTCTTCTTCTTCTTCTTCTTCTTCTTCTTCTTCTTCTTCTTC
>JANHGD010001646.1:46161-64588 GCA_027560375.1 Imantodes cenchoa
AGTTTCCTTTTGTTCTCCTAACCTAGTTAGGCCTTTCTTTTATTATGTTTGTTTTTATATTAAGTTTGAATAAAGTATTTAGTTTGAAGTTTGCCTTGATCGTTTGTGGTTTCATGATGATGGTCGGCGATCCACGAATTATCTCTACAATCAGGTTTTTCCTGACACTATCCCCCCTCTTTCTCTGTCTCCCCCTCTTTCTTTCTCTTTCTCTTTCTCTCTCTTCCTCTTATTCTCTCCCTCCTCCCTCTTTCTGATTTCCATCTCCTCTCTTTCCCCCTCTCCCTTCCCCCTCTCTCCCTCTCATTCTCTTCCTCTCATTCTCCCTCTCTCTCTTTCTCTCCCTCCCATTCTCTTTATCTCTCTCTTATTCTCTCCCCCTCTCTTTCTCTCTTTCTTTTTCTCCCTCTCGTTCTTTCTCTCTCCCTCTCATTCTCTCCCCCTCCCTCTCATTCTTTTTCTGTCTTCCCCCTCTCTTTATCTTTCTCTCTCTCCCCCCCTCTCATTCTCTCATTCTGTCTCCCTCCCCCCCTCTCTCTTTCTCACTCCCTCTCCATCCCTCTCATTCTCCCACTCTTTCACTCTCCCTTCCTAGATTTGCAGGTTGCCCTTCTCTCTTTTTCACCCACCAACCCCGGCCACTGAGTCTCGCTACCGTTCCCTTCCCACGTACTGGCGCCCTGGCCTCTTTGCAGGGAAACTCCTCACATTTATCAGCCAGAAGGCCGACTGTCAATGCCTCTGTCCCCACCTGCATGGTTAGGGTGGCGGCGTTTCTGCCCTTTTTTGAACAATCCACACCTCCCGAAAGCGCCTCCGCAGTCTCTTCCCCCTTCAGGACTCATTTCCTTGCAGGAGCCTCGAGACTTCGGGGGATTCTCCGCTGTGGCTTTAGTGCCTCTGCTCCAGCGAGTTTGACCCTTTGGCCGAATTCAGCAGGATGAATGACAGGGTCGCTCCCCTGCAGGAAAAAGTGATCAGGCACGTGCCATGCGGAGCGCATCTTTACTGAGAATGTGTCAATGGGACAATCCAGAAAGGACCGCAGCTCCTTCCCTTCCCACTCGTAGACTCCAAGCACAAGATTAGGGGGCACACCAGCCTTCCCCACCCCACTCCTCATCAAACAGGGTCAAAATCTTGGTGGGCCAGCTGAAAGAGAAGAGAATTCGCTGTCTCCCCGAGGGACTTATAAAAGCCAATAAAAAGGCTACGAGTGCAATTTTATAAAGCAACAAAATCCGGAAAGGAGGTTGGATTTCTAAGCAGATTCAAGCCCCCACCCCCCAATCATGTCCCGTTTTACCCGCTTTAAAATCTGGTCACCTTATTCTTGGATGAGAAGCGAAACGTCTTCAAAGAAAAACCACAAAGTCCAGTTGCCTCTTGGAAAAAAAGCACGTTTGGGACAACCATAACCTGGATGACTGACAATCTTCATAGCCATCCCCTCCAAATGTTACTGAACTACAAATCCCAGCTTCTCTCATCATCTTTCAGTCACTCAGATAGAGACAATAGAAAATGGACTTCAACTATACATTAACTGCTCCTTCCCAAGTCAGCCCTTCCTCTAAGTGTGTTGGGGATACATATCCAATCATAAGGAAGCTCATCTCGTAACAGCAGCACTATACCTCTTATGACATACATATCGCAAATTATGACTGTGAACAACTATGGAGATCCTGCCTATCCATGTATTGGATTGCTGCAAGAAAAAGGAATCTGTATATCTATTGAGAGCCCAAATTCCAGAGCCTGCCTTCAAAAATCACTTTCAAAGTAATTTATCTAATGTACTTTAGCAATTTAATTCGTACCCAGAATTCAAGCCATTCATAACAATGGCAAGCGCTAAACTGACTGAGGAAAGATATTGGTTGTGATGGATGCAGCAGAGTTCCAAGCTTACTTAAAGAGGAAGTGATTAACAAACATCTAAACATCAACTAGATTGCTGTTGGGAAATACCAGCTACCTTAGTGATTCTTTATATAGGATTATAATGAAGGAAGTATTATTTGGCAAATAATAAACTTTGATTAAAAATTAAGCCCTGTTGCTGTGACTTCTGTTTATTTAGTTGCCAGATGTAACTATGCAAATGAGAGATAGGGCATAGGCTTGGATCCAGGATCTCACCTGCTTCCTTTTCTCTTTCAACTTTATTACATTCTTGTAAATGCATACTTCCGGTGGTTGTTTTTTTTTAACTTACATTTGTGTTCTGTTTTGAAAGTAGAATTTTCACAAGCCCAAGCAGGGCCAGACAAAATGATGACTTTAATTTATGAATATCCCCCATTAATGTAATTCCAGAAGAACACTAAGAGCTGGCTTAGTGTCAAACTAGCATGGCAATTCAATAGTGGTACATAGCCCTGGGAATGGTTGGTGATTTGACAACGCTCTCTCAGCTTTTTATATTTTGTAAGGATTTTTATGATTTTTTAACTTGTCAGCTGCTCAGAATCACTTATATAGTGAGATCTATACAGTATAAATTTGATCAATAAATACAATAAATACATTTTTTAAAAGCGGTGGTAAGTAAATATGCTTTTTCTTTGGAATAAAGGCTTTCATGGGCAAGGTAAATGCCATACTTTTTTTTCATTCCGATTTCTTTTAATTAGTTTGTAAGGTAACTGTAGGCCAGTGATGGCGAACCTTTTTCAGCTCGGGTGCCAAAAGGGTGCATGCGCGCGCAATAGCGTATGCATGGGTGCCCAACGGCAAATTGGAAGTTCAGAAACAAAAGGAAGTGGAGCTGCCCTACTACTTACCTTCAGATAGTTGCACCCAGGCATTGCACACCTCAGCCTATTTCTTCTCCAGCCAGGAAGGTTTTCCTAAAGGCCTGTTTAGCCGATAACAGAGCTCCAGATCGATCTGGAGCTCTGTTATCGGCTACACAGGCCTTCAAGAAAGCCTTCCCAGCTGCAGAAGAAATGGGCCAAGATGTGCGAGGCCTGGCTGCAACTATCCAAAGCCGAAGACGTTCCTGAAGACCTCTGACAGCAAAAAGGAAACAGGGTGAGTACACAAGTGAACTTCCGCTTGGCCTGTTCGGCCGTTTTCCCCATAGGGAGAGTGAAAAGAAGGCTGAAAATCAGCTGCTGGAGTTGACATAGGGCAACGCCTCGCGTGCCCTCAGATATGGCCCTGCGTGCCAACTGTGGCACGTGTGCCATAGGTTCGCCATCACTGCTGTAGGCATTCTTAGTCCATTCATTGGTATCTTTAAGTTTGCTATTAAGTTTACAAACAAGTGTTGCATGACAACTGCGAATTTATATTAAGTGAATCTTTCCTCTCGTCCTGAACCGATTGGTAAAAAATGGGGAATCATATTGTGAAAAACTGTGACCTACCTTAACATGATAGTGGGCATCAAGCAGGATGTTGGCTGGCTTAAGATCCAGGTGAAGTAAAGGTGGGGACATGCAGTGAAGAAAGTTCATGCCTACAGCTGTTTCGTGGATGATTCGAAAACGTAGCTCCCAGGGAAGTGGTTCAGAGGCCAAGAGCTTCTCCAAAGATCCCGTTTCCATGTATTCCATGACCAACCCTACAGGCTCCTTACAAATGCCATAAACTGGAAGAATGTAACGAAATTTTGCCATTTCCATTTTCTTTGCTTCCTCCAATAGTTCCATACGCTCCCTAGACAGAAAATGTTAAATACATGATTTAGTTTTCCAGTGGGGTACTTGGCTTTTAGTAGCTTTGATATTTTGAATAAAACATTTTTTAAAATTTAATGGAAATTTCATCTACAAAAACAGGGGCGTGTTCATTCATGCTATTATTTAAAGAGCAGAATATCAAGTATGGTTGTTAAGCCAAATCTAGCTGCAAACTAAATCCATAAGTCCATTCATCAATAATACATTCTGCTGAAACATTTTGTCTGCATCTGTGTTTAGATTTGGAAGAAACTTGAGAAAGGGCAGGAGAGATTTAAGCAAACAAGAAAGCCTCACTCATTTCTTTAAAAAGAAGTTCAATATCAATAATAAATTATAAATTTGGAGACTACACTTTGGCTGTAAAATAAGTGATCACTTAAAATCAGGTGTACCAAAACTGGGGTTCAAAATCAGGGCCACCATTAAATAGTGGTTGTCTACATTTCTGCAGTGTCCAGATCTATTAGCTCTATTCAAATATGGCTCTTAAGAACTATCTTAATTATTCACGCTCTGGATTTCAAGGACTTTTATATTTCTATCTGACTTTTATTTCAAGGAGCACATAAAGGCAAAGATGGCTATCTCATTTTATCCTTACTGCAACCCTGTGGAATAACTTAGCCTGATGAAAGAACAATATTCAATAAGGTTAGCAAATAATTCATTATAGAGATTGGCTAGGATCTAAGATTCTACCAATTAGAAGCAAAATTCTTGTAATGATTTCCATATTTCAAAATTTGGAAATTATTTCAAAACCTCATGAAGGCAAAGGAAAAAGTAATACTTGATCTGTATTATAATTAATTGTGGAAGGTGAAGTAGAATTCATGTTGTTCACTATCTTTTCTAATTTCATTATCTGTATTTTATCTTCTAGGAATTAATACTCAGCAATTTGCAAAATAAGAAATAGGAATGAAGTACTTTACAATGAAAACAATCCAATCATGGCTAACAGAATCCAGCTTCTCTTTTTTCTCATCTGTGGTGTCCCCATATTTGTTCTGACTGCTTTATCTGTTTGTTTAACAACTGCAGTATTGATGTCTTTTCAATATCCACCCCACTCCACCTCTTCATCTCTTATCTTCTGTTCTCCATTCCTATGTCAGACCAACAATCCCTTTTCTGGGAGGGTCACCCACAAAGGGGGGAGGTGATCTTGTTCTCATATGTTTCATACCTGCATAGATAACTCTGCAACCTGTGGAAGCAGAACACACTGTCCCAGCCCCACCTCCAGAAGGGACCCTCCATCCATTTGAGCCAGGGAATTGGGTTTAGATCAGGTTATCTACTAGAAAGTCACCCCTGCAACCAGGATGGAACATACCTTCCCAAGCTTGACTAACCAGTCTTAGCACCAAGCCAAGTCCAACACCACCCAACAGACTTAAAAGAGAGAACCCTGAGATAGACAAGTGGAAACTAAGGACTCTCTCTGAAGTCTCAGAAGACAACTGGAAATATTGGGGAGGAGGGTTGGAAACTTATTGTAAGGTTTTATTTCTTGCATCATTTACACTGTAATTAGTTAAATGGATTCATGGAAGGATGGCATTTGGGAGTGGTTGGCACAGCAAGTCCTTGGATGTCTGTCTGGTGGGAGGGGAAATGGTCAAGAATGTTTATACTACTTGTCTTGTAGGAGCAGCTGCACACCCACACCATTCAAAACGACACTATCCCCTTCACCTACCTTGACATAAAGTTTCCCCTAGCCTGGTTCTTGCTCTGTGGTACTAAGGCCTATGCGTGGATATCTTCCTGTCATGTCCCCCTCAGGCGATTAACAATCCATATGCCCTCACTGAAGAGGTAGCAGAAAAGAGATCTCCAAACCCCAAGCCCTGATTGACTCACAAATAATGCTGCCCAATTGCCCAGTAAGGCAGAATATGTTGCACTGGTGGTCTCATTAGTGGGAGTCCTAGGGCTCGCTGTGTGCAATTTCAGAAATATTAATAGCTTGGCTTGCACACTGACTAAACTTAGTTTGACATCACAAGCCCTGGATACACTGAACTAAGGCAGGTTCAGGAAGCAACCCTTGAAAATGGGCAGCCTTTCATTATCTACTAAGGCACAATCATGGCTGCAAAGAATTTTGGGACATGTGCTTGCTTCAACCTGACTGAAAACTCACAGAAAGTTACATCAAACATCTAAAAAGAATTGGCACAGAAAATTAGATACTATAATTTTTTTTCTATTTAATAGAACTTTTGCTCTGACTGCTAGACCTTCATGGGTAGAAAGCTCTCCTTTTGGGGACCACTGCCATAATCATCATGGGAATCCTTCTCTGCAGCCTCCACCTGGCTATTTTCCCTTGTCTCAGTAGCCTGCGAAACCACCTCCCATGTCAACGAACACCCAAGTAAGGATGCCAGCCAAATATTCCTCAGGATGTGCCAGATATACAGGAAGTACAGAGACCATTCTGATAGTGCATAGGTTCAGTAATACCGGTATATGTAAATATATATAGCCCAAGGGGGGGAAATTTATTTATTTATTTATCAAATTTATTTATTTATAAATTGTGGGAAGCCCCCCGCAAAGAATGAAATATTTGGGGGAATATTAAAAGAGGCAGAATATTATATTTCTCCAAAGGAGTAAAATCTTTAAAAAGGCAGAAAGCAGCCCCAACAGCCTCCAGAAGATGCCTGAAGTCTTTAGAGATTGATATTTTGTGCCCATTAAAAAAGACTGGGCCAATCTATTCATAAACAAATCACTTTCAGCTCCAGTTAATGGGATTAAGAAGGATAGGACAGGACTTTTAGGACATAATAGGATTAACCCACCACCAATCAAATAATAAAAGCACACAAAGCAAACCTCAAAATTACAAAATACAGTAAACTGTATAGAAATAATTGCACTCGTCAAGCAAATTTGTCAGCTGTCCCAGAAATGCATGTTGGTTCAGCTCGTCAATAAAACATTTTTCTTAAGCAGCCTCCATTTTATTCCCGGCTTGGAACTTGATCTGGTTTTTCTTTCAACACTAACATGTAACTCTGGAGCACTGGATAACACAATTAGCAATCAGCTATTTACTGTAAGTTACTGTATTTACTTTTTTGAAAGCAAGAACACAAAATAGTGTGAACGACTGGTACAAAAAGATAACATTTATTTTGAGCAACTTCAATTCCTGATGACTTGATAAACACATCCATGGTAGTATTCTTGGAAAGAATACAGAAGTAGTGTCCCATTGCTTTTTCCAGCAGATTTTTTGATTTCCCAATCTACCCTGCAGCACTTACAGCATAGTTCCTAATACACAAAACAAAACCAAGTAGAGAATTTGTAACTTGCTTTTTCTGGCACTAATACTAAAAAACAGTGTCTTCCCTAATAAAGGGAAACCAACTCAAAGAGATGAACATACAATGTAACAGCAAATTAATTTCACTTCACCCAGGCAGTTTTATTTTCTATATGAAAGCAAAGATTCAAAGCAATTTCCTTTGATAAGCTACTTAATATTGCCTGGAACTTTTTGGTGAGTGGTATTTGAGAGATTGCTTTGGTTCAATCTTTGTTGAAGTGAAGTATTCCTTTCAAGACTTGCACTGCAGCAGAAAAACATCATCACTTCATCTAGCTGAGAGCCTTTAGTTATAGCACTGAGCAAGCCAAATAATAAGAAAACAAGGGATAGGATCTTAAAAATAGGCACACACACACACAAAATTGGAGGGAATGGTCTATCATGCCCCATAAAAGAATTTCATGGGAAATAAGTGAAATCAGCATTAGTCATTCAAATTATGATACACAGTAATTAACTAACAAGTTCATGTTTCAAAGAAAAATATCTAGTAGAGTGCAGCTGGTTTTTAGTGTTGATTAGTTATATCCTTCTTGATGACTTGATAAACAAGTTTTCTTAAGACTTAGACCTCCCCCCCCTTTAAAAAAATTCTTTGTCGCACCCCAATTCTTTACAAAGTGTGAGAACAGATGGTGGGTTCTTTTTTTAGTATTTACAGTGACTGCTTTTTTTTTTTTTGCCCTGAGGCAAGTATTCTTTAAAAGAGATGTCTTCAAAGAGAAATATTACAGTGCTTTGACATGATATGAAAGAAGGGAGTGTCTCTGAATAAACAGAGCAACAGTTCTTCTCTCTGAGCACATAATAAATCACCAAGCTCCAGCTACCTTAGGATTCAGGATGTTGATTTCTGTGATATTGAAATGAAGCTTAACTAAGGTGGTCAGACCAGGCACTGCCCTAAATTAACACAAAAATGAAGCAAGTCATCAAGCTAAAGACCATGTTGTAAAATAAGTTCTTGTAAGGCACAAACAGAAGTTCAAAATGTTAAGGAAGCTGTGGATAAGATTACCTCAATCTTAACCTCAAAATTCCCCAATCTGTTTTGTGCTCAGTCTTCCTTCTGGATATGTATCCTTCAATGGGTGCCATCATTACCATTTCTTGCTTGTTCCCTTAGGACAGCAGAAACAATAAGGGAGTTTTCAAAGAGTGGCAGGATCCCCCTAATGCAGCAGTGGGACTTGGTCAATGTTGGTTAGCAACACTAACCCTGGTAAAGACATCAAATTATACTGCACAGTTATATTCAACCTTTAAAAGGTTGTATTGCTAATTTTCTTTCAGTAGGAAATTTGAAATTTCTGGTGACAATACTTTGCTATCTATTGGAAAATCCCTCCCCTGACCTGTATACACTTGACAACTTCTAACATGCGATTGTCAGGACTCAATGCTTTCCCTGTGTAAACCACTGAGGAAGATCATCCATCAATTCAAGAGCAGGTATTATCAGTATGCTGATATTCAGTTACATATTGCCACCCTAGACTGGGCTGAAGTTGCTATATAAGTCCTGAAGTGGTATCTGGAGACTGTGAAGTCTGGATGAAGTCAAAGAAGCCCAGACTAAATCCTATCGGACTGAAGCTATTTCCATTCATAAGCAACAGGCAATGCAATGACATCATTGTTCAGAGTGGGCTCTTGCTGCCCCTGAAGGAATTGGTCAATACTTCAGGATCCTCTCAGATTCTTGGCTTCTACTAAAACATCAGGTAGAAGCTGTGGTCAAAGGAGAATTCTTGCACCTTTGGCTAGTGCATTTAGTTACAATCCTACTGGGACCAATATTTGAGGGGCTGTCACAGAGAATGTCAACCTTTTCTCCAAACTACCTAAAGGCAGGACAAGGAGTAATGAAGATTACTAATGAGAGATCTAACCTAGAATTAAGAAGAAATTTCCTGACAATGAGAACAATTCAATGGAACATCTTGTCTCCAGAAGCTGTGGGTGCTCCACCAGTGGAGGTTTTTAAGAGACTGGACAGCTATTTGTCCTAAATGGTATAGAGCTCCTGCTTGAGCAGAGTTAGAGTAGAAAACCTCTAAGGTCTTTTTCAACCCCATTATCCTATGATCTATGTTTTTAACTCACACTTTATCATCATTCAGTTGAACAACTGTGCAGCTCATGCAGAAGGTAAAAGCCAGCTTAGTGGCAGAAGTACTCAGTTGGCATAATTTTATTTTAAATGTTACTTTATTTATTAAATTTGTTTACTGCCCATCTCACTATGAGGTGACTGAGTGACTCACAACACTTAAGGCAATAAGCCATATATATGTGTATGTGTATGTGTTTGTGTGTTATATGTAATATAATCTCTGAACAAGCTATTAAAAAGATATTAAATGACAGACTTTGAATTAAATATCTATTTAATTAACCATTAATTTAGATATCTATTTAAACAATTTTCATTGAAAGAGGCCAATTTAGCCATGAATACTTCACCTTTACAGTATAAAAGCCAATGTTAAGTGGAAAAATTATTACCATTATTTATTATTTCTTTATTTGGCAGGAATGGACAGTTCTCAAATTTCAAAGAAAATATTTTCTACTCTGTGCTTTAATTTTTATTCTATATTCTAATAATAAACACAAATTCCTCTATACAATTCTTTTAAGACATTACTAAATCCAGGTTATCTTATTTGTCCAATTAGTGAAACACCACAAAAATGTAGAAAAACACTATTAAAATCTCAGATTCTATGTATAAAAAAGGAATATAGTCAAAATTATAAATGTAGATATGATGGCTTCTTATGGGGAAGGAAGAGAAAAGAAAGACTGTTTTCTGATTTAGAAACTTTTATTTTACACTCATTTCCCATTACGAGAAGAATTAAAAGAAATGATTTAGGACAGATAATGCAAATCCTCTATCAATATCATTTATTAATTTAGTCAAGCTCAGAAGATACTGTAATACCTAGATACTGTATTGTATTAACTCAGACTCCAGGAAGTAATTATGGACTTGTGTTGACTAATCTAAGCAATTATTATGGAGCAATTGTACATTAACTCCTCTCAGATCATTAATAATCTAACCTTACTATCAAACAATTCAGAGCTCACCCAGATAGTGGGCTACACATGAAAGAGCCCCATGCTATTCACTTTTTTCCTTTCAGCTACAAAATAAAGGCCTGATCTGTAATTTAAACTTTAGTACATTAGTGACAGTTGAGGAGGATGCAAAGTCTTCTCAGACCTATCCTAAGGTATTTATTCGAGCAATGTATGGAAAATTGGGTGAATTTAATACGTTCTCTTATCTTTCACTCAATTTATATTTTAATTTGAAATGTTTCTTTTCCCCACCTCCTATTTTCCAGGAGATGTCCAGTATTTCCCAGCTAAAACAAGAACCTGATCCTGCATCAGTTAAAGATTACAGCCTGTCGGAATTGCTGTCCCAGCTGGACTCGGGAATTTCACAAACGGAACAGCCCGAGGAGCTCAGTCGCAGTGCATCTGAATCTAGGCTTGCCACCAGTGACAAGAGACTGTCAGGAGTGTCTTCTGTAGATTCCGCCTTTTCTTCAAGAGGTTCCCTGTCACTGTCGTTTGAGAGAGAGAATTCTGGAAGTGGTAAGTTTTGTTGGGCAAGATGTGGTCAACTGTATATATTTGAGCTGGAGCAAAATAATTTAGAAAGAGATAGTAACTAATGTGATTGAGGCAGCACAAAGCACCCTCTATTTTTATATTTATATTTATATATGTGTGTGTGTGTGTGTGTGTGTGTGTGTGTGTGTGTATGTATATGTATATGTATATATGTATGTATGTTTGTTTGTTTGTTTGAGTGCTGAGTCATCCTGGTGTACCCAAAAATGGGAGGAAATGTCACAAATTTCCTTTTTTTTTTTTGCCTTTCAGCCCACTCTCAGGGGCCATCCAGGCAGTTTCTATAGCTGACAAGCTATTTTTCTGTATGTATAATATTTTTTCTTTTTTGCTGGGCATCTTGATCACTCATTGTCCTTTGTATAATATTTCCCAGTTTTTCATCCATGCCATGTTAAGTTCTTAATCTTCTGATGAAGTTTTATAATTGGGAAAAAAGGTAAATTAATTACGCATTTTGTTTACATTCTTTTAAAATATAAAAAACAAGAAAAAAGTCTAAGAAGCAAGAGGTCCACTAATGGGAGAAGATGGCAAGAAGTGATGGGCAGCAAAGAGAAAGCAGAGCTGCTTAATTCTTTCTTTGCATCTGTCTTCGTACAAAAAGAAAAAAATAGCCCAACCTACTAAAAACAGAACTGTAACAGAACTGCAAAAAGACAGATTAGTAATTCAAGTTAAATTAGGCAAGAAAATGGTAAGAGAACACCTGTCTATTCTAGATGAGTTCAAATCACCAGGATCTGAAGGATTACAGCCCAGAGTTCTGAAGGAGCTGGCAGATGTGATCTCAAAACCACTGAGTTATATCTTTCCAAGATCCTGGAGCATCGGGGAACTACAAGAGGACTGGGAAAGAGCTGATTTGGTTCCCATCTTCAAAAAAAAAGGGGGAGCAGTGGGGGACAGATCCAGGAAACCACAGACCAATCATCCTGCCTGGAAAAGACAATCAAGCAACAGATCTGTGAACACATAGAAGCAAGCAAAGTTATAAGCCAACATGGGTTTATCAAAAACAGATCATGCCAAACATAATTTGGGCCCCAGATAGTGGCCCCAGATTCCAATATTTATTTATTTATAAAAATTATTGGCTGCCTGTCTTACCTTCCATACCCAAATGCGCTAGACCCAAATCACAATGTGCTGGGATCACACAACATTCTAAGTGATTAGTCATGGTGCATGACACAATGTTTAGCTTCATACGATGTGGCAAGGCAAAAACCATATTATAAGTTGGCATAGTGTGTGAACTGTGAACCCAAGAAAAACTCTTGGCCTATTTTGTGACTTTAAATGCCTGAGTCTACATATAGCCTGACTGTATTAGTCCCTTCAGCCTGTTCTTGCACCAAAGGCTCATGACACAGAATCTTCTCCAGATGTTCATTCTGCCTATATAAAATCATGAAATACAGATGGTTATCGAAGACTAACCATCGAAGACATAGACTACGCTGTTAAAAAGAACTATCTTCATCAAGCAGGTGGCAATTGTGACTGGGAAGGTCTTTGCATAGCTTCCTGTTGTGTGCCAGATTAGGAATCCCTATTCACAATGCTCAAGTCACCTCCCGATTGGACTACTACAATGTGTTTTACATGGGGCTGCTCTTGAAGCTTCAGCTGGCACAAAATGCAGCAGCGCTGTCAGTTATGCCTACTTCCAGAACAGCAGGCAAATGTAACTTGAGTTCCCACTTCCTTTTTTTAATGCCATCCAGCCAGAAGGGTGTGCTTTAATACCCTATTGTGTGTTGTCTCCTAGAAATGGGAAAGCTTGAAGAATGTGTGCCAAATAGAACATGAGGAACATGAAAGAAATTGAAGGAGGGTGAGGCCTTTTGCATTAACTGGATTGAATAATTCAACATCTAAAGGAAACAACAGACTACGCAATTACCTTCAAAATCTCTGACTTCATCCATGCAGGCTCCTGATTCACAATTTGAAAATAGCCACAGAAAGGATCCAAGAGATAGAAATCCATCATTGAAAATTATGACAAAAGATGTACAAATCTACTAATTTATAGTCTGTATAGATTTATAATCTAAATTTATAGGTGCATTAAGCTACAGAAATTCATTCTGCATCTTTCAACTATTAATTGAATTTGAAAAATGTCATCATTTCTTCTTCTTTTGTAGGAGGGCATTTGTACAAGGCGGCTGCAGGATTTAGACACTTAAAGATAGGGATTGTATGAAAACACTCTTTGATATTGTATAAGAATCTTTCTATAAAGTAACAGTCTCTCTGGCTTCTTAAGCTTCGGGTAAACTATTTTAGCATATTGGATAATAAAACAAGCTCAATATACAACAAATGAATTTCAGAAGAAATTCTCAGCACCTTAATATAGAGTCAGAAAAGCAGAAACCAGTTTCTCAAGGCAAGAAAAGCTTTCAGGAATTGGAAAACAGATTTTGGCAAAGCATTAATTTCTAAATTATTGTGAGCAAGATTGACAAGGTAAGTTATCTAATAGTTAAGTATTAAGCAATGTCCAAGTACCACCATCCCACAAATTTGTGGGATGAAGTCTCTCAGATTGATTTAATTGGGAATCTGGAAACCAGAGCTTGAAAAAGACGAGGAAGGTGATTCTTGTCTATCTTTACATATTGTATTTATCCGTTCTTTCTTTAGTTGGGTATAAGGTCATTATATCTCTGTGACCTCTAGATGACAGCAAAGAGTTACAGTGGTCATCCAAATTTTGGCAGCCCACAGATAGTACCTCTGTTTGCGGAAGGATGGAGGTGCCTTAAACACTGCCATTTTTCATTTGGGTAAAGATATCACTTTCAGCTTTGGGGTGGAAAGTTACTGATATGTGAATTTACATGGCAAATCTTTTATTTGATCAATTCCTGTTTTGTTTGTTTTCTTTCCCCTGAAATAAAAGTATAAGGTCTGTTTTTTGAGATTGAAGGTGGATGTGAACAGATGTCTTTCATCTGGTTTCCAGCTAAATAATCTAGAGGAAGTAGGGAATTAGGAAAGTCATTTAAAGGAGAAGATAAAAGATAATGATTTTTTGGCTCGAGTGTGCAAAAGAATATGGGAAACATATAGCAATAGCACTTAGACTTATATATCATTTCACAGCCCTCTCTAAGCAGTTTACAAAGTCAGCATATTGCCCCAACAATCTGGGTCCTCATTTTACCGACGTTGGAAGGATAGAAGGCTGAATCAATCTTGAGCTTGGATCAAACTGCTGGTAGTTGGCAGAATTAGCCTCCAATACTGCACCACTATGGCTTTTAATAAAAAACAAACAAACACCCACAGTATTTCTATATTGAATAACTAGATTTTCTTTCCCCCCCTTTTTTAATAGAAAACTATAAGCGGAGGATATTATTTAGATTTTTTTCATATTTTCAAGCAAGTCTGAAGTTTTCTTTTCTTTCTTTTTTGCTATAGTAATTGCTCATTCTCCCCCTCTCTGAACCAACATTACATCTCATCTACTTTTAGTTGAAAAATCAGCTCATCCTTTAGTAACTGAAATATAGGTCTATTTTGCCCATTTTGTGGAATATGATAAACAACAAATGAGAGTTTTACAGAAGAAGTTATAATATTGCTCCTACAGATTTCAGGAAACAGAACCTTTCTGATTCAGTGTATGAGTCATATTAACCAGTGGTATAAACTGCTGTAGTTTAGTTTATGGATGATGATCATATACTGATTACAGTTATCTATTAAGACTGTCAGTTTGTTAGTCCTTGAAAAGCACTACGGTACAATATTTTGTATTCTTGTCAAGCTTCTTAATACCTCATAACCACCAGATGTTGTGATTAGTCATCTTTTCTAGACAGAGTTATATTCCTGCTTCCTCCCATCCTAACGTTCATTATATCAAGCAAAACCTTTTAGAATATTTACAGTTCGAATACTTGACTAGAACTAAATTCATTGTTAAATTTGGTATGGTGATTTTTAAAATTGTCTCCTTTACTAAAAGGGGTTAGTGTCATTGACGCAGAGAACACGTGTGAGCAAGCCCCAGGAGATAGTGGAGGATAGAGGCTCTGGCGTGCTGTGGTCCATGGGGGTTGAGAAGAGTCGGATATAACTTAGTGACTGAACAACAACAAATTGTCTTCTGATAAAGTATTTTATTGACTTGCACATAGAAATAAAACAGAGCTTTATAGCAGCCGAAAATCCTGCCCATTATGGATTCCCCCCACCCAAGGTTTGAATCCCGGGCCTCTTCTTCTTCCCACCTTTTTGAGTCAGTGACTTTTGGCTGTTCATTTCCTTGCCTTGAAGATTTATGCCATCTATGCCTTTTGTTTGCAAAATGGCACAGATTGAAAAAAGAGTCACAGATTGCTACCTCTCATTTCTATCAGTTGCAACAAACTTTTTTGGAAGTAGCAGTTGGCTGACTTGTGTGGTTTCAGAAAGAAAGTTTGCTAAGAAATAGCAAACCACTTCTTAATTTCTGAAGCCATACAAGTCTGCCAACTGTTACTGCCTGTTGAACAGCAAATCATGGCTGACCAAAAAAATAAGTAAGTAAGATCTAGTTAATGCTTGGAAGGGAGACCAAGAAATATCAGAGATATACACTACTCAACATTTTATTTTCTTCTGTTATGGTTGCCATATCATACAAAAGGTACCATTTCTTAAAATATTATCTGTGCATCACACACATATACAGGTAGTCCTCGATTGTAATCATTTGTTTAGTGACTATTCAAAGTTATAACTGTGCTGAAAAAAGTGATTTATGGCCATTTTTCACACTTACAACCATTGCAAGCATCCTCATAGTCATGTGAACTGAATTCAATGCTTGGCAACTGACATGTATTTATGACAATTGCAATTTCTCACGGTCATGTGATCTTCTTTTACAAATTTCTGACAAGCAAAGTTGATGATGAAGCAGATTTACTTAACAACCATGTTATTAATTTAACAACTGCAGTGATTCACTTAACAACTGCTGCAAGAAAGATTATAAAATGGGCAAAACTCAACTGTCTTGTTTACAATGTAAATTTTGGGCTCAATTGTGGTAATAAATTGATGACTACCTGTAATGTATATCTTGCAGCCCAACTTCTTCCATTGATAGTCTATAGATAGAAAACACATTGCTAACTCTGTAATGACAGGAAAAAAGATGTAAACCAGCTTAACTATTTTTAACCTCAATGTAATGAACTTCAGCACTGTTGAGAAGACATCAGATCACACCTTCTCTAGTTTAATATCTGACAGCAAGCTACCACAACAGATTGTTTCCATAGGCTCTCTCTTCCCCTGCTGATCAAATACTATATCAATGGCTTTAGTACTACTATATATACAAGTGCAAATCCTATACTAAAATGTTTCCAGACATCTCAGTATGCTGTTAGTTATTACAAACCAGATACCACAGTGTTCACATACTGGTTTTATTCCTCCGGCTAAGAGCAATTAAATATTTAAAGCTTTTGCACATTGATTATGGAGAACATACTTCTTCCTTGAGTTTTGTTCTATCTGAAATTAAAGTCTAAATCTATTAAAACCCCTTAAACCTACAATATTTATTTGTCAGTATTAACACTTGGAATACAATTCCTTTTATAGAAAAAATGTAAGCCTTTAAAAATATTCTGGATTTCATACATTAGACTTTATTTACTGAAGACTACAGGAAACAGAAGATAAATAGCTCGCTGAGATGTGTTTCAGAATAAATATATTGAATGGATAATTAGGCTGCTTTTCGGTAAGTTCAACCCAAAGTACTATTTTGTAGTACTTTGGGTTGAAATTTCTGTTTTCGATTTCTGTTTGCAGATCTTTGCACAGACAAGAATTTTTATAAATTTTTATAAAATATGAGTTCTCCTTAAAGGCAACAGCTGAGTTGTATTATGTAACAACATCCCTCATATTCTCAAGGAGTTGGGATGGTCTGACATTAGGAAATAAAACTCGAGAATGCCGGATATCTGCCATCTCGCCTCAAGGGTTTTTGCATTGCATTCATATGTATCACCCCACTTCAGCCCATATGATGCTTCTATGAAGTCTCTGACAAACGCCGCTAAGTATCCTTAAGCTAAAGTGCTTTTTAAGGAGCATTAAATAGTTGCATGGAAACGAAATCTCGCTTAGTCACCTGCTGGGGCAGAATAAGACCGCCAGTCGATCTAGTTCAATAGGAAAAGAGGAAGCGAGCGAGAAGCCGTGCCAGCCGCGCACACAGGTGGCTGAGATCAGCTCCGAGACCGCCTCCCCTCGGGAGGGGAGGGGTAAACGGTGCCGCCTCTGACAGGGCGGGCCCGCTCGCGCGTACACTGGAGGGCGAAGTGGCCGCAGGGCGTCGCGAGAGGAACCGCCGCCTCCGAACCCCGGACCGGCGGATCTCCATGTGGCGGCGGAGACGCCTCGGGGCCCCTGTAGAAACGGCGACCGGGGAGCGCCCATGACTTAGACTAGCAGCATGAGTAGTGGCTACAGCAGCTGGGAAGAATCGGAGTCCGAGGAGTTTTTCTTCACAGCTCGCACCTCTTTCTTCAGGAAGCCCTTCGGCCAGGCCAAACCAACACTGCAAGTAAGCGACTGTCGGCCTCCCTCGAGGTAGCCCCCGGGGTGCCAGCTGGGCGGGAATCTTCGGGCCGAGTCTCAGGCCAAGCGTCCTTCCCCGTTCTGACCCGTTGCAGGCCGCGCCTTCCTCGGCAGTCCCACGTGCTCTTTTCCAGCTCCGGGGCTAGCACTTAGCCAGAGCTCGCTCTGGGATGCTCCCACGGTTCTCTTCCTCCCATTATAAATTCTACCAAAGATCCGTGTGAACCGGGAGTCTCGGGGAAAACGTAGTGAAACACCTGGGATGGGGATTTTTTTTGGGGGGGGGGGGCTATTGCTAGATAGCTCCAGCCTCGCTCCCTTTTTAGCTCAGCCGTTGAAAACGGTTCAAAAACGAGATTGATCTGGCTCTCCAGGCTTGCCAAAAATAGATTTCAGCGGATCCACTTTCTTGTGAGGCTTCTCAGGACGAGTCCAGGACCAACATTTTCCCCGCCGGGTGTCAAAAGGCGGTCCTCTGAATTCGGCTGCTCCTATGGAACCGCGTGGTCTTGTAGCCGTGACACTCGTGTACAGTAGTTTCAGCGAGTTTTTTTTTTTAAACGGGTACTGTATGCTCCCCCAGAGTCACTGGGTTTCTACACAGATACGGTAAATACAAGTTTATAAAGACGTATAGTAACAGAAGTAACTTGAGTCATTTATGTTAACTTGTCCGCCATGTATTTCCTTTCGATATGAGAAAAGCACCTCGTCATTCTTTAAGAAAGGAATTGAAAAAACATGGTTGTGCCGTTTATACAAATCTCTGCTGATTGGAATATCGTGTACAATTGTGGATGACATATTTGGAATAAGTTGTCATAGAGTAGGAAAAGTGCCTAAGGAGCAACTAAAATTATTAGAGTGAAGGATCTGACTTACAATTAAAAAATAGAACATTTGTGACTCTGGCTTAAAAAAGCCTGGGGACGGGTCATTATTGAAGTGTAAACAATGCGCAATAGCAATAGCACTTAGACTTATATACCGTTTCATAGTGCTTTACAACCCTCTCTAAGCGGTTTACAGAATCAGCACATTGCCCCCAACAATCTGGGTCCTCATTTTACCCACCTTGGAAGGATGGAAGGCTGAGTCAACCTTGAGCCTGGTG
>JANHGD010001646.1:89430-107098 GCA_027560375.1 Imantodes cenchoa
AAAATTTTTTGGGCTTCTGCACATGCGCAGAAGCCAAAAATCGTGCGAGTGGGCGGCACGCCCACTCGCAAGGACGCCGGCTGTGCACGCAGCTGCTCCGGTAGACCTGGTAAGTGGCAAACTGCCCGATTATAACCTTATTGTAGCATACTATACATATGTACATAAACACACCATCATGCTATTCCATTTTATATTATGCAGAATGAAAGAAATGAGTAAGTTAGGGACCTACAGGTAATAGTTTCACTACTTAATGTAACCTTGATCAATCAAGGCATTTGTGTAATTTTAAAGTAAGATAGAAAATATTTATTTGTACCACATGCAGTTTTCCTTTCAACACTAAGAACTGTTCTGGTTAATTTTGCAACGTTTTGAACACTATGCCATAAATGCAGCCAAAGCCCTGCTTTCAAGCTTATCCTAATTTATGCAAGCTAAGATCTTCTAATATAGAGACAGCCTTGCAAACTAGCATACTGTTGGCCACATCCCGACCTAGGCCTTTTTGGAAAGGTGTTACATAAAACTTTGTGATAGCCGGTTTCCATTGAGAAATTAATGTATTGTATGGTTTTCCTAATCATTGAGAAGGAGTCACTTATGGATCAAGTATAATTTTTGCTCGGTATAGGAAACAAAATAAACAAAAGTATTCTGAACAACAACAAAAAAGTATTCTGAAGCGATCCTCCACAAAATAAACATTTAGTTGCCAGTTTCATTTGTTTCTCCTTAGAATCAACTGATTCTTAATTTTTATAATCCAAGCATTTAATATACTGGCTTAGAAAATATTCCTTGTTAATAGCAAAATCCAGAAACAGGTTTAAGAAAATCATTGGTCAACTTATAGGCAATAGTTTAAACCTATGTTCCTCATTACCTGTCTAGAAAAAAGTACTGTTCACAAATGCAAAGGCAAGATTTATTCAGTTTTTTCCCCATCAACCATTGGGCTACTCTCTTTTATTTAATGAGCATACACAGATGACATAGACTGAACTTGGATTTAACAACGTCAAGCAGATACAGCATGTAAGGGTTCAGAAATAGTCCCTTTAGGTTCTGTGGATAACACGAATTTTCTTCCGTATTTTGCTTAGGACAAATATTTTTCTTTAGCATTTGTTCAGTATACCTCTTCGTGTTCAGTATCACCTGCAATGGATATTATACTCTAATTTGCACCCGGGTAGTAAGTATTATGCATTTTTGGTTCCAGAAGCAGAACCCTCCTATCAGTTGCTACGAATGATACAAGTGGATATATGATGTCAGTTTGGAAAGGGTCCCTCAATTTGCAAATATCTGCCAGGAACACAGAATGAAATATGAAGGGTATTACAAAAAAATTACCTTTCACCCACCTGGACCCAAATATTTATGACATGATAGAACAGACAAATTGGTGAATTAATGACCAAGTGGCAAATCAATTTCAATGGGAAGAACTGCTTTCCATCTATTAGATAAGCATTATACTTAATTAGCAAGCACTTTTGTAAATATATTACCTCATTACAGATTTAGATCATGAGATGGATTCAGGTTTTAATTTTATTAGGTAAGAGACCATAAAATATTACTTTAACATTAGACCAGGGGTGAAATGGTCCCGGTTCAGGCGTGTCTGCCGGTCATCGGAGAGCCAGTCACAACGGCAGTACAAGACGTCGCCCGTCTGCCTGGATGCTACCATTTGGTTTCTTTTACCCTCTGCGCATGCGCAGAATGCCAATTTACCTGATTTTAGGTAATACACCATGTTGTCTTACGTGTAGAGTGGTATCTCCATCAGTATAATGGAAATGATACATGAAATGAAGCACATATCACATCACAGACTATCCCCACCTGACTTCCACCCACTTTGTTCCATTGGATGTAATGGATTGGTCTATGGAAACAAAAGCAAAACTTAAAAAAAAATTATTATTTTTTGCTCAGTTAGGCTTTTGCACCCCAGGCAGGCATATCCTAGCTTTACATTGAAGCATTCTTCTTCTGCTGCTTTAAAAACAATATAATTGCATTTACTATTTATTACCCCCACCTCTTTCTTAATTGATCTCAACTCTTCTAAAAGCTGCCTCATATCTATTTCCTGCAGCTTATTTACAGTACCCATAATTTGCTAAAGTAGCAATGATTTCTCTAAGAGTGTGAAATTGTAAAGGGCTTGGCATTTCCAGTTCCTGGGTTAACATCAGCATATATCTCATAGTGTAAGCCTTTTATTCCCCATATGTTTGGTTTCCAGCAATTGATTTAGGTTTGGTGTCCAATGGGCTTCTGCAAACCTATTCAGAGATTCGTTGTCTTCTTTCAAGTAAAAGTTAGTAGCTGTACATTTGCTGCTGCTGTTCAGGTTGAACTTGTTGTTGTCCTGTTTGTTGGGATGGCTGGGCCTGAGTCTGTAAGACATCAGTCTGAGGCACTGCCCTCCACGTTAAGGGATGCTGTTCTGATATTTGGCTCCCTAATGGAGCAATGGAGTTCACCAGAGTTGTTAGGTTTATAAAATGAGCTACTGATGGGGGGTTGGTTGTCTCAGGCTGTGACTGTATCTGGATATCATTTTGGCGGTTGCCATGCAACATGGCAGAACCAGTAACTGTATCAAATGTCACCGTGAGAATAGAATTGTCTAACTGCAATTGGCGTTCAGGCGTGGCAAGGTGACCTACAGCCACAGGTTGTAGATTTGTAAATTGGGTTCCAGCAGCTGTAGTGATCGGAGTAACACTAATATTGGTCAAACCAACAGAGCTAGAAGGAGCTGACACATTTGGATCTCCAAGGGCCACCACCACCTGAAAAAAGAGGGATGAAAATTAGCACTGATAGGGCTGAAATTATCAAGGTGATTATTAGAATTGGAAATATAAGCCATATTATATGACAGAATGGAATAATTTAATCTAATGCTGAACCAAAAAATTGGATAAATGTGATTATGATTGATCTTTATCACTACATTAAGGGCAAAAGGCATTACTGAATACTCAATATGCTTCATGCTAGTAAAATGAAATTTTAAAACAAATTTCCTTGGAAGTATTCATCATGTTAGCAATTCCTTAATAGACTCAGTCTATTTACTGAAACATGAAGCAAAATTCATGCTAATGCTAATCTATTGAAATAGTATCCTCTTCCTATTTCACAAATTCCTTTCTGTTTATAGCTGAAATTTAAACATTTTCTCATCCAAAATGATCTGATTATTTATGACTCAATGGTAATTTTAGAAGTATTACATAAAATTATAATTATGCTGTAAGACAATATAGCATTAGCTTTAATTAACTCTTAAGTGTTAACAGTTAAGTATAAGTGTTAGATAATGTATTAATACATCACATAAAGCCTCAATGTGACTTGTTTAATTTTGGATTTCTTTATTCTATGAAACCAGCACTATTTTTAATTTAATTTAAGAAAATTTATATGACAGCGCTACTCACAGTGACCCTGGGTGGTTTACAAAAATAAAACCATGATTCGAAAGCTAATAAACCCCAATTGCGGTGGTAACAATCAGACCAACTACTTGATGGGCTCACATCAACCTAGAGTCCCCAGGTCTGTTGGCAGACCCATATCTTCAGGGCTTTTCAAAAGAGTGTCAAAGTGAGGGCCAATCTTATTTCCCCAGGGATGATGTTCTGCAGGGAGGGAGCCATCATGGAGAAGGTTCTACTTGATTCCGGTAGATGGGTTTGCTTAAGAAAGGGGACTCATAACATTCCCTGCCTTCCTGCTGTGGTCAGTCAGATATGATTGGGAAAACCTGGTCTTTCAAATAATCTGGCCTCACGCCATGTAGGGTTTTAAAGGTGACAATCAACACCTTTAATTGGACACAGAAGCAAATTACAGACAAATGACTAGATTCATTTCAGTTGGGTATCAGTATTGGGCTGAATGTTAGGGAGGTGACAGATACACACACACACACATACACACACACACAAATATTTAAATATTGCCTCCCTAACTATTGCCTCAACCCAATACTGACATCTGAAATGAATCCAGTCATTCATCTGTAAAGAACTATGAAAATTGCTCACAGCAAGACTCTGATATTCTGGCTGTCCTCCCCCAACATAATGATGTAGCTCTTCTATCTGTAGAGAACCATGTGCGCTGCTCTAATCGATCACCTAATAAACCAAAGTGTTCACTAAACTCTGAAAGAAGGAAGAGGTCATTTTGGAACAATGGTGTCAACCACTTGGCTTATTTCTGTAGCCCAAACATTACCCAGGGTTTAAACAGCAGCATGATAGATGAGCTGGAAGACTCCTAAGTCCATTCATAAAACCTTATCAGTACCAGGTCAGAACCATTTTTAATAGCCTCCACTCCTGTAGAGCTTTACAGCAGTCTAAAACTGACTAGTGAGAGAATGTCTGTGGCAACAGAATTACAGAAATCTTCCATTTCAATACATAAGTAACTAGTTGAGCAGAATATCAAATCCAGCATGTGACCTAGTGCATATGAGAATGACTATTTCGGCAGAGGGCAAACTTTTTTCTTCTTCTCAAAAGACGTATTATTTCCTCTGACTGGAATGAATTTATTCACTAAGGGAGCTTATACACAGTGGTATCATACAATCCTAATTTTTATTAATTCCCCCTTCTTTTCTTTTACTTATAAGCATATTTACAAATCCATTTGTAAATTCTTAAACATCATTGTGTAAATGCTACGCATTAACATATTTGATAAAAAGTTTCATATTTTTAGTTTCTATCCCCTTTTTTGGTTTGCAAGTGGCACTCACCTGTTGAAGGCTTTGCACTGCTGAATTAGTTTCATCTCCTACATTTCCTGTAAATTCCACTTCTTTTTCTGTATATTCAGTGAAGGCAGAATCTTCAGGAAGTTGTGTTTCCTCTTCTTCGCCAGGTTTGTGCTTCTGTTTATGACCTCGTTTATGAGCCTTTGTATGCTTCCCTTCTGGTAATTCACTTTGTTCCAGAGCTAGATCTGGCTATAGGAAGACATTTTGATGAAATTCAGCATCACCTTTCTCATTTACAATACTTAATTTCAATAAATGAACTTCATGATAAACTGTAATTTGAAATGGGAAGATTAGAAAATTATAAATAACTTTGATTGTACTTGTTTAGGACTCAACCAAGACATTGCCCATACTAAAATAACACGAAGGCTACCAAAATTGTACTCTGGCTAATTACCCCTGCTATAAATTATAATAGTGTTCAAGCTATCTTATATATGTTTGAGACTGAATACAAATAGCTATTAAACATAATTATAGAACTTTAATAGAAAGATGTAGTAGCTAAAGAGATGGATTAGGACCCAGGTTCAAGTCCATCCTCAGTCACAGTCACAGAGCCACTGAGTGACTTTGGGCTGGTCAGTTTCTCCAGCCCAACCTACCTTCCAGGGTGGTGTTGGTTGTGGGGGAAATTTGGAGGGGGTGTTATGACTGCCGCCTTGAACTCCTGAAGGGAAGGCGGAGTATAAATCTAAGAAATAAATAAAAATATCACAAATGACACCTGTTGCATTTTCTACCCTTCTGCCCCCACTGTTTAGATTTTTTGTTTAAATTAGCATTTATTGTAGCTGCTAACCAAGGGAAATATTTAATGTGGATGGTAAACATGCTGTAATCCATGGAGTAACAGAATACTGCTGATTTTTAAAGTGTAACAGATTTGTGGTTTTCCTGTGACTGAACTCCATGTGTATCTCATCAAAGAAGCGCCTAAGATGTCTCTCATTTAAACTGGAGAAATATGAGAGTCCATATCTCTAGAAATTTCAGATCCATTGACCTTAATTTAGATACATATGATTGTTCATATACTGCATCAATATACAGGTATTCTTATTCAACAAATGGTAAAATGTATGACACCAAATATATGCCTAGTATAAAAGCAATAAATTTTGTTTTTGCTACTGAATTTGCAAAATCTCTATCCATAGGATAAAAATCTGTATTCTGAAAAGGTTTCCTGATTAAGCTCCTGAGAACCCCCAAGCATGCATGCTTGGATAATTCTTTTTGCAAGTGATGGGCTTTCTCTTTATTATACAATATGAAAACATGTGATTGGACACAGCATCTAATCTGACTACACGTGAACTTTACCTGCACAATTCCTATAGATGAAGCATCAACCGTTGTGGTCTCTGACAGCTGCTCCAAGTCATCAATCCTAACTGAAAGAACCTGAAAATAAAATATAACCAAAGCAACATTATTTTGCAGTTATGTAGAAAGGATAGTCACTCAGTAAGAAAGAATTCTGTGGAGACACAGGAAAGATAGGGAAAAAGGGCCAAGTCTGTTTTTCGACTGAAACCAATGGCCATGATTTCTTCTTTGTTCTAACATTAACAGCCATTCCACTGCTCTGTAGCAAAGAAAGAGAGGGAAGAGTCTTTCCACTGATTAACACAGCGATTTTTTGAGGTCCTTTCCTATCTGAATTGTTTTCATGCAAACTGGTTATGGAACTATAAGTAGATGCAAAATGTTGTATCTTTTGATCCCAGAGCTTATGGATGAAGATTGTAAAAATGCAAAATTAAAAAAAAAATGCTTTAAATTTGTTCTTTTTATAGGTATATCTTAAATATTTTGAACATCCAGTGAAGTATGTCATTCTTTCTCTTCTTGTTAAAAAGACAAAATTTAAAATTCCAGAATATTTAGACAAATATATAGTCCTAAATACTGTATCAGGAAAGATGATTTTCTATTTTAACTTGTTAATATTAGGAATTAGTGCTTTCTATTTCTCCCAAATTAAAAACCATGGCCCATGTGGTCTTTAACTATGGGCAGAATACACTGCATTATGTATCTTTATAAGCCTCTTAATAAGCACCACAGGAAAACAAGTGAATTATTGCAGGGCTTTCCAACCTTGGTTACCACTTGTGGACTTGGAGACTTTATACTGGCTGAGGAATTATGGGAGTTGAAGTCCACAAGTGGTAAAGTTGCCAAGGTTGAAGAGACATGAATTATTGGATTGCTATTAGTGCCCCAGAAGAAGCATCTATATTTCTTATGTGTCTCAGAGGAAGTCAACAAAAATTCTGACTTGTTAATCTGCCATTATACTCACCTCTGGGTGTTTTCTTCTCATGTGACGACTCATTGAAGCTCTAGTAGAAACTTTTGTCCCACAGAGTTGACAATTCTGAGCTTCTACTTTATCATGAGTCAGCTGGATATGCTTTTGAAGCATGTAATCTGTGACATACTTTTTATCACACACTGAGCATGTCCACTGCTTCCCCACTATTAGTAAAACAAAACATTTTGTATCAATATGTAATCACACTTCCTAATACTCAATTTCTGTGGATTTCAATTTGAACACTGTTTAATGAGTTTATGGTGAAAAAATAGAACAGGGAACCTCTGGCCCTGTGAATTATTCTGAATTATAAATCATAGCAACTTCAGCTTAGTATAGCATTGATCGGTTATTTTGGGAATATTAATTTAACACCATCTGCAAATCTGTGGGTATTTGCCTGATGTTTAGGGACTAAACTTGCAGGAATCCTAGAAAGAATAATCAATAGCAAAGCAGAACATTGCAATACAATACTTCTGAAAAGCATCAGTTCAGGGAAGAAGGAATGTGGGCATTATAGAAAATACATTACAATAATACATGAAGCAGGCATTTATTAACTGATTAATATGGAATCAAAAAAGGCAGAACAATGTAAGAGATGAGGAAGACATATTTTTATTTTAGGATTAATATTCTAACATTTACCTGTGTGAATTAGTTTATGGGTTTCCATTGTGTTCCTCTCACTAAAGGTCTTTCCGCAGAGCTCACACATGAAATCTTTGATCCCTGCTAATTAGAAACCATGGTAAGTACCAAAACAATGGTTTCTTATAGAGCTGTATATCAAATATAAAATTGTATGTAACAACAATATGTCTTTCTTTAGCACTAAAAGAATCCAATAGGAATGAGAGTTCTGGAAAAAAAGATTGTTTGGGACCCGGGATAAGCTGCTCTCAATACATACTGATGACAGCCTGCTTTTGCTCATTCATTGGTTTCATGAGAAACATGTCTCAGGACTGAACTGGCAAGGTTGAATTTAGCTTGATTAAGGACAATAAACCCAAACATCAACTTTGTAGGGTATGATTTCTACAGATAAGCAGTTTGTCTTTTTAGACTGGATCTCTTTTTCCAAAGGAAGAATGGACCATGTTTTTTGGCAAAGGAGCAAATCTTTTGGGGGAGGGGGGGGGGAGATTCTCTTACATGTTTCAAAAATCCAAATATTCTTCAGCTTTTTGTAATCAGTTCTTCCATTTATGTTAGAAGCCTTTTTTTACTTCTTTCAACCTATTCTCTGGAGTTTAGCAAGTATGCTAAAATGTATTGCTTTAAACTGGCTTTTATTATTGTTTTTGTTATTTGTTGTATTTTGCTGTGAATATATTATTTATATTTCAGTGCATCACTTTACTGATGTTCTAATGGAAAGTAACAATATTTATTTCCAGAAAAATAAAGTATGTTAGGTAAAATTATATTTGGTTAAAGAATGTTAACTATAATCTTTATTCTCTCTCTCTCAAAATATAGCAGCTCAAACGCTTTGGACATTTCCTAGGAACAACTGTCTATGTATACAGTTGTACTGTTTACTCCTGAAGATACCTGGAGTATAATTGCCATAAAAATGAACTGACATCATTTTAATTTAAAGCCCAATAACTTCCAGGCAATTTGACTCATTCTCTGCAGGGTCCACGAAGCACCTATCAATGGGGCTCACCTGTGTGCCTTTTATAATGTTTAAGCATGTTGACTTTCTGTGCAAATTTCCGATGGCATTCCATACATTCGTACTCCTTTATCCCTTTATGCAGCTTCATGTGGTGTCGCAATGCATGCTTTGTTTTCATTCCTGCAAGGAATAAACTCTATGCTAAAATATGGCGGGCAAGCCATATTAAGCTCAGTTGGTTATATTTTATTATTACATTTATATCTTGCCTTCCTCCAAGAGCTCAGGGTAGCCTACATAGCACCTTCTCCTCAAGTTTTTCCCCAGAACAATCCTAGGTTAGGCTAAGAATGAGTGACTCTCCTGAAGTTATCTACAGAGATTCTATAGTTGAGGATGGGTTTGACCCTAGGCTTCCCTGATATAACACTTTAACCACTATACCATACTGGCTCTCTTCATTCAAAAACATGCAAGAGAAACAGCAGTTAGACTTATCTCTATCCTTGGGCCACCTGCTCTTAATCTGTTTCCTCTTCTAAATAGGATGAGACTGCTGATCTTCTGAAGACCAAAAAGGTACTCCATAATATATGTAATTGCTGTTCTCATTCATTGGAGCTGGAGCTGGCAAGAAAGAGACCTTCAGAGCAATATTCATGGGATACATGTAATTTATAGCACTCTGTGACTCAATGCAGCCAAATTTGGAGTCTGAAGACACAAACTAATTTATTTTACAATGTTTTACAAGAGTGATTTTAACCCAGAGTTATTCTATAAGTATTTATTAACTGTAGTCAGCCAATAAGACTCCTGTTGCAGTTGCCTTTCTACAGAAAATGCTATGAAACGGAAGATGGTTGTGGCATTTTGCTGGCTGTTGTAATGTATTTTCTAACCTATCTGTAAATTGTTGAGTGGGAACTTCAACTCTTCCTGATTTCCTGTTTGTAGAGCTATGCATATATCTATCTGAGAGTTCCCCAACTTTTCCAGTGTCAAAATCAGGACTTTCAGTGGGCTGATTTCTAGGAAAGAATGTGCAGAGAGCACTTAAGGCATTCTGCTGTTAGTGCCACAAATTTCTTGCCTTTTGTAGCACCATTCAAAAATGTACCAAGTATCTGGTTACTCAAGATGGTATTGACTGCTGAAACTGTAAGATCCATGTAAGCTCATTATATAGTATGTATGTAAGCATGACAAGTGCTTTTATGTCTCTTCAATGTATGACTCCAAGTAGCTTATGGCATAACACACAATAGACATAGTACATTACAAACAGATTTTTTAAAATCTCAATTATCAGATTTGTTGAGAAAAATAGGAGGAGTAAATAGTACTGTACTGGAGTGAATTCAAAATAAGTATAATTACGATGCCTCAAGCAGTTTAATTTATGTTGTACCGTGGAGAGCACTAAAAAACGGTGAGAATGGACCAGAGTCATCCTTTTGCTCAGAGTGTCAAAAACATAACAATCCCCTCTTGCTCTGGGACCAAGAGTTCACTGTCATGGCCAAAGTGAGAGAGACGTTGCTGTTTTGTTTCATGAAAATCAGATGGACAACCCATTCTGCAACAGATGCTGGTGATTTAGCCAATCTGGAGATGTGATAAGCAATGCCTTTTGTATATTGCACTGATTTGGACACTGAAGGCCCTTCAGCTGGATTCACCCTAACTATTTCAATGGTTCCAGTTGTAATTTTGCCATTTTACACCAGTTGGCGGTACTTTTTCACCTGACCAAAGTCTGATTTTAGGATTAACGGCACTGCTCTTCAATCTAGTTAGATGAACAGTAATGCTGATTCATAATGAGGCTATGTTCCATGCCAAGTCCTGTTCTGTAAGTGAGCTGCCCATACTTTTAGACTGGCATTTATGGCCATCTTCTATTCTTTAACTATTCTTTAACTGAGTGGCATTCCTGTGCCAGACTGACTGGGACTAACCACCAGCACAGGATTTAAATTATCTTATTTGGCATCATTATACACAAGTGGATTCTGCTAAGAATCTGATCCTGAAACTGGAGAGGGAGCCATCTGCAATCTGCAGTAGAGACAAGTCAATGGGAACGTGTCCAAAACTATAATAATCATGGCCTGCAAACTTGCCAGTTTCATAAGAGACAATCTTCTGAATACTACGCTTCTCTTCCTATTTTGAGAGTTTGTTCCTGGAACAGGTACAGCTTCCTTTCTTGTATGTCTACAATGACATTAATTGTTATGATTAATAGCTGGCACATACCTAATGGTCAGCTTTCTGAAGTGGCCATCTAACTTTGCCTAATGCTAAGGCCAACTCTGTGGCTGAGATTCCATTAAGAGCAGACCTGAACCAAGAATGCATCCACATCAGCAGCTATAATATCTTACTCCATTTCAGAATCAGTAAGAATGTGCTTAGGACACCACATGCAAACCCAACAGAAATGAAGCAGGATATCACATTTTCATATAAAATTAAATGCTCAATTTTAGTATTTTGTGAAAAAAATTAATTTAATTTGAATAGCGATGGAAATTCATATTTTCATGCCTTACAGATAAGATGCCATACCTTTACCACATTCTGCACAAAGATATTCTCGGATGTTATCATGGACTCTCATGTGTTCTTTTAACATGTCCTTCCTTGCAAATGACTTGCCACATTGTTCACAAGCATGACTTTTCACCCCTTCACAAAAAAATTTTTTTTTTAAATTTCTTTAATAATAAAAAGAAAACCAACAAAAATGTCCCCTTAAATTAAAAAAAAACAAAATCCTTCCTATTCCCCCAAGAAAAAGATTGAAAAAAACTATGCGAAATAAGGCAGAAGCAAATACAAGGCAATCTAAGTGTCTTTTATTAGTTACAGAACTGAACAGAAGAAAGAATTTTAAGGTGTGGCAACATACAAGTGAAAGTAAAAGAATACTTGTTATGAGAGGGGGAGGAAGGAGAGATTTAGAAATACAGTATCAGAATGACTAAAGCAAATAATAAGATATTTTAAAATGTTGAATATACTAAGTTGGAGGGCAGTAAAATGACCACAACAGGTTTCTATTCTGGATGGAATCCAGATGGAATTCTTCTCAATTGTCCAGCTACAGCAGTTTTTACCCTGGGCTGTTGTGAACCTCCCACCCACACCCACTCCACCTTGCAAGGATGACTTGAACAGAACAAAAGCAACAAATCTGGACAATGCTACCACTTTAAAACATAATATTCAGCAAAGACTGAACTGCCCCTGTTATCATTTGCACGAACTTTGTCTAATGTATAAAAATCCTTCTAAACCATACCAGCAAAATTTGGAAGAGTTTCAATTTTTTAAAAAATCAATATTCATTGGCTTTTCCCAATTATAGGATTTATTTATAGGATTAAGATGAACAAAATCTTTCTTATTCAGAAAAAAGGAACAGAATGAGTTTACCTGTATGAATAAGTTTATGTCGTTCTAAATTTCCTATGCTGTTAAAAATTCTTCCACAGATTTCACATGGATGAATATATCTAAAATGGGAAATAAGGATCAACTTTTAAGATTTTTTTTGGGATAATTTTTATTTGAAAATAAATATTGGAAAGACCTTATTATAACTATACCATGGCTATAACTATACCACTTGGCACTGTGCATTTCAGTAAATTTCCCTATCTAGCTCAGCCTTCTTTAACATAGTACTTATAGGGACCTCAATTCCCATATTTTCCACCACGTCCTTTGGGAGTTCTAGTCCCACTATATCTGTGATGGCTAACCTATGGCACGCATGCCACAGGTGACACGCAGAGCCATCTCTGCAGGCATCTGAGCCGTCGCTCAGCTCCACTGCACATGTGCATGCGCCTCCAGACGGCCAGCTGATTTTCGGGTACCTGCCGCACATGAGCGGAGGGCGGGGCACATGCGGGATATGCGTGCATGTGGGGTCACGGGGTCACGCAAGCATGTACGGGGGACAGGGAGCATCTGGAGCTTGAGGATGGTGAAAAACGGGCCTCCCGGAGGTTCCAGAAGTCTGGAAACAGACCCATTTTCCCCTCTGGAGGGCTCCTGGAGCCCTGGGGAGGCTATTTTCACCCTCCTGGAGGCTCAAAGAAAGCCTCGGGAGGGTGAAAAATGGGCTTCCCGGAAGTTCCACATTTTGAATCCCACCCTTGTTGTGTGTGCATGCGCGAGGGTGGGGGAGCGTGGAAGGTGTCGCACGCGCATTGCATTTTGGGTGCCACCACACGTGTGTGTGTGCTGTCGCATGCACGAGCGCTTTCGGCACACAATGAGAAAAGCCATCACTGCACTATATCTAGCAAGATGTTGACGTGAAAAGGGCTGACTTGGCACTCTCAAAAATATAGTTCCTCCATGGATTCCTGCCCTGGAAGTGTCTGCTGCTGTTTCTCTTTGTTTTCTCCTTCCTTGCACATAGAGATGTTTCCGAGGCTATTTCTGAGGCATACTCTAGTCACAATGTCTTGACAGAATCAAATAAAGAAGCATTTTCAATTTTATTTTGCTGCTATTGTTTCGACAGGTTTTTAATGCCTTCTAGTCAGTGTTGACTCTGAATTACTCCCTGCAGTTTTCTTGGCATGTTTTGAGAAGTGGTTTGCCATAGCTTGTTTTCTAGGGCTGAGAGAGAGTGGCTGGCTCAATGGCAGCCAGTTGGCTTCCTGC
The DNA here is from genome assembly GCA_027560375.1 of Imantodes cenchoa. Lineage (NCBI taxonomy): Eukaryota > Metazoa > Chordata > Lepidosauria > Squamata > Dipsadidae > Imantodes > Imantodes cenchoa. The sequence continues at coordinate 102,907 of JANHGD010001646.1, forward strand.
TTAAGGATGGACTAGGACTCACAGTCTCCTTGTTTTTGGTCTGTTGCCTTAACCACTACACCAAACTGGCTCTCATATTGATTATTCTAGCTTTCAAACAATATCCTCTTCTATGACAAGGAAAACTGGTTGCTACCAGGACAGCACATTTGCAAAATTCTTGTTGAGAGGTAAATAAATAACTTTAAATAAAACTAAAACCAGGCCAGTTTTACAGTTCATCATTCCCCTCACTTTAGCTTCATTAAGTTTATGAAACTGTTTGCAAGCAACATTTATCCAGGCAAAGCTGTTAAGAGTGCACTTTATTTAGCTCTATTAGATTTTTTTGGCTTACTTTTGCACATTGGGGTCTGGCAAGTTCTCCCGATGTATGACCATATGAGCATGGTAAGTTGCCTTCAAAGCAAAGCGCCTGTTGCAGATGCTACAACCATAACCCTTCTCTTTGTGAACCTCCATGATGTGTTTCAAGTACTCTTTACCTCGGCCAAACGTTAACTGAAAAATGAAACAGCAGTGAATGCACAACACTGAAGGACATATGTATCATTACCAGCTACTGATATTAATTACTATGATTTAAAAAAAAACACTCTCATGTCTAACTTGTTTAGTTTGTTTTTTGTGTTGTTGCAAAAATTCTTCCACAAAAACACGTATTAAAAATATACAAGAAAATATAATGGAAGTGGAATATATACGTAAGTAGTCTTCACTTAATCACCATTCATTTGATGGCCATTCAAAGTTATGATGACCCTAAACAAATGGTAGTCATGACTAGTCCTCAAAGTTATGGCTGTTGCAGTAACAAAACTATCATACAATATTTGTCTAACAGCCACTTTGCTTAGTGACAAAAATTCTGGTCCCAATTAGGGACATTAGATGAAGACTATGTTTAAGAGTGGATTGTTGTTGATTTGTGAACACGCCTTTTTAAAATAATGCATTTTTAGTAATATAGTTGACATTTAGTTAAAACTATTCACAATCTATTTTTGAGAAACAATTTAGAGTTCTGTTGGAGAACTTATGATCTAAGGGTGACTACTGGCCAAATCTGTTGTCCTGCCACCAGATACAAAGATTCCAATGATATTTTAATTCAATGATAACAATACATGCATAAAGATTTCTTGTTTACAGTACATTTTTTTATTTCAATAGAGGCAAAATGTATCCTTTTTACATGCAAAGAACTATCATTACTGAAAAGCAAAAGCTTGCATGTGCAAGAAATCTATGTGTTCAATAAAGCATACCGTACCATAGAGATCTCTGGATCAGGAAATTTGTTGGAATATTTTTTCACTATCTTCAACATTTTTCATGGCACTTTCAACCAATCCCACCCCAAAATGTTGAAAGGAGTAAAACTACCTGGCACCTTTTGCAGCTATACTTGTGGGGCTCAGAATCCACACTTCCATCTGAGTTGTCGTCATTCTCTTCCGAAGAGATTCCAATTTTGCCAATAAATTCTTCTCTCTGGTGGTCATCCATTATTGCTATGTCCTGTATAGAGGATGGTTCAAATGAAATGTCTTGTTCAACCCAAAAAGAAGCTGATGCTACTGTAATTACTCTGTAATGTTTTCATAAAACCTCTGAAAAAACAGCTTACATGTTTTGTTGCCTCATATATTTTTCTCCTGGTGCTAAGCTTTTCTCTGATGTTAAATGTATAGTTAACCTAGAGAAAGCAGATTATCTGGGCCTTTTTCAGTCACGGTTTAGGCTTGGTTTGGGGATGGAGACAGCATTGGTCATTCTCCTGGATGACCTGTCCCAGGACCTGGATGAGATAATCCTTAGATCTCTTGTTGACTTTTATACTGATTGACCATGGTATCTTTTTGGACCACCTGCAAGGATTGGGAGTTGAAGCTATTTTCTTTAGTGGGAGATTCTGGGCCAATCTGTGTTGGTGGGAGAATAAAGATTGGCCAAGTAGTTCCTGACTTTTGGGATCCCGCAGGATCAGTCTTATCTCCCCTGATTTTTGACATAAATTGGATAGGTAAATAAATAAACATCTATTATCAAGCTGCTGGGACTTGTCATGCAATCTTTTGGAGTGTGGTATCATCAATATGTTGATGATACTTAGCTGTGCATCCTCACCCTGGGCCATGGGGGAGATCATGTTCTCTCTTTCCTGGTGCTTGGAGGCTGTCAGGGTCTGGATGGGAGAGAACAGACTGAAGTTGAACCCTAGCAAGTTAGAATTTCTGCTGATACATCAGCATCCTAGTCTCCAGCTGGACTATAGTAATATGCTCTATTTGGGCTGCAGCTCGTTCAAAATGCAGTAGGCCACATGCTTTCATATTAGGAGCACAGAACACCAGTTTTGCAGATTCTACATTGGTTGCCAACTGAATGTGTTGATTTTGACCTATAAATTTCTTCCTGGTTGGGCGTCTTCAGGATGGCCTTCTCCAACCCACTTCAGCCCAACCAATTATATCTAGCAGGGAGAAACTACTGCAAGTCTCACACTTTCAGTAGGATTGGAGGCTAAAGCAAAGAGACAGTTTTTCTGTTGCAGTGTGATTACTGTATAGCAGTTTTCCTGTGGAGATCAAATTGCCTTCCTGTTTGTTGGTTTTTATAAGCTTCTAAAAACTTTTGGGAGGAACCTTCTCCAAATTTGCAATTTCATCTGTCGTTAAACAGTTCAGGCAATGGCCATTCAAGCATTCTCACTTTCAATGTTTCCTCAGTATTTCTGAGGCACGTCTTCCTACTCCTGCTGAGCTTTAGCCAGGCATAAAACTATTACCCACAGCTAAATATTGTACCTTAAAATGAACATGAATATGATCTCTCAGAACATCGACTCTGAAAAATTTACGGCCACAAATCTCACATGTATATTTCTTATCTCCATGGGTCAAAAGGTGCTTATTCATATTACTCCTGCACGAAAAAATCTGGAGACAAAAAATATCGATAAAAATTATTCACATCTTCTCAATTCATTTCAATGGTTTCATTTATAAATTGTTACCAAAAATTCAGCAGAATTGATTTAATAAAATCTATCTCCTTATTTATCTTAAATACAATACAATACAAAGACCAATAACTCAAAACATACAGTAGTGAGTTTTATCAAAACAACCTACCGGTACTGTGATGTGACATTGGTACTACAAGCACCACACCTACTAGAAATGAGGCCACTACACTTCGGGATCACCTTTGGTTTCTGGATATTCTTTATAGGTGACCCCAAAGAGATAATGGAAGGTAGATTCCTTGGGTGCTCTGCTGTGAGGTACCATAAATCTTGTTCCTTTCCCTGCTACTATTTAATATTACATGCAACAACCAAGAGCAAAGAATTAACAGATGATACTCTGCTGTTCATCACCATCTTGGACTAAGACGAGGGGTAGTTAATCCTTGATGCTTAGAAACTGTTGGGATCTGATGGAGAAACAGGCCTAAGATAAATCTCAGGAAGATGGGAGTGCTCTGGAAACAATGCTGGAGATAGTCTAAATCAGGGGTCTGCAACCTTAAACACTGAAAGAGCCATTTGGACTAGTTTCCCACAGAAAAGAAAATACTGGGAGCCACAAAACCTAGGTGGGCATGGCCAACTTGACCTCACTCACTCCCACCCAATCACATGACCCCCAGCCACACCTACCCAGGTTATGTGGCTCCAGGTATTTTCTTTTAAACAGCTCTCTCTCTCTCTCTCTCTCTCTCTCTCTCTCTCTCTCATCTCCTCTCATTCATCTCTCTTTTTTTCTTTCTCCCTCTCCCTCTCTTTCTCATCTCTTTCTCTCTCTCATCTCTTTCTCCTCTTTCTCTCTGCCATCTCTCTTCCTCCCCCTCTCTCCCATCTCTTCCTCCCCGCTCTCATCTCTTTTCTCTCAATTTTCTCTCATCTCTTTCTTTTTCTTTCTCCCTATCTCTCTCATCCCTTTTATCTCTTTCTCTTTCTTTCTCTCTCCCACTCTGTTTCTCAACTTTCTTTCTCTGTCTCTCTCTTTCTCATCTCTTTCTCTTTCTCTGTCTCATCTCTCTTTCTCCTCTTTCTCTCTGTCATCTCTCTTTCCCCCCCTCTCTCCCATCTCTTCCTCCCCACCTCTCTCTCATCTCTTTTCTCTCAATTTTCTCTCATCTCTTTCTTTTTCTTTCTCCCTATCTCTCTCATCCCTTTTATCTC
>JANHGD010001646.1:123235-138065 GCA_027560375.1 Imantodes cenchoa
TAGGAGTCTAGTGGTCCACTTCAGAAAACTCAGTTTTGCAGCAATTCTTCTCAGCCCCAAGGAGCTTGAGAAATCTCGGTCTCTCTTCTCTCTCTCTCTCTCTAACTACCTATCACTATCTATCTTCTGGGGGCGGTGTGTGTTTGAAAAACAGGCTGTTTCACCCATTTTTTGGCCTTTTGGGACATCTGTGCACCCTGTTTTTTACTTCCCCCGCCTCCAGAACAACTCTGCAGGCCAAAATTGTTGGCCTTACCTTTCAGTTCCAGCCTGCGGGACTCTCAAAGGTAAGTCCTGTGCTCGGCCGAAGGATAGGTGAGGTGATGTGGGTGGGGCAGCCTGGTGGTCCTGCACAGGACGGATTAATGGCTTCGGTGGGCTGCATGCAGCCCATGGGCCGTAGTTTGAGCACCCATGCTTTAGGACAATTCTACTCACAGATCTGTCAATTTGACTTTGCGTGTTTCCCCTTTTTGCTGGAATCGTAGGCTAGCTGTTTGTATGATACTTTTAGAGATTTTGTGATAAGGAGAGGCAGCTTTGTCTACCAACCCAACTGCCACACCAGAATTTGGAGCCAATACCATGCATTATTCCCAATGTTACAAACGTGCAACACAAATACATTACTTTACATTTATAACCTATGACAGTGATGGCGAACCTATGGCACACGTGCCACGTGAAGCCATATTTGAGGGCATGCGAGACATTGTCCTAGGTCAGCTCCAGCGCGCATGTGCACACTGGCCAGCTGATTTTTCGCCTTTTCAGCCGTTTTCATTCTCCTCATGGCGAAAACGGCTCAACAGGCCAACCGGAAGTTCACTTGTGTGCTCACCCTCAGCTTCTTTTTCGCTGTCAGAGGTCTTCAGAAACTTCTTCGGCTTTGGACAGTTGCAGCCAGGCCTCTCACATCTCAGATCAATCTGGAGCTCTGTTTTCAGCTGCAGAGGCCTTTCCTAAAGGCCTTTCCTGAAGGCCTGTATACCCGATAACAGAGCTCTGGATTGATCTGGAGCTCTGTTATCAGCTACACGGGCCTTCAGGAAAGCCTTCCCAGCTGCAGAAGAAATGGGCCGAGGTGTGCGAGGCCTGGTTGCAACTATCTGAAAGTAAGTAATAGGGCATCTCCACAATTAAAGGACAGCTAAGTGAGTAGGCAAAACAAAACTACCACTGCAGCCTAGCAAAGTAGACATTAACCTTGGCTTAGCAGTTGAATCAAAGATATATATTATGAAATGTTGTTATTTTTTTTCCAGACCTGCATTGTTGTATTTTTGGCAGTTGTACTCCCTAATAGTATATCCCAGAGTCTTGTCATTTATGAATTATGTCTCACATATATCTATTTACCTTGCTGATAAAATGCAAAATTCTGACATAAGTTTTGCCAGCTGTTGAAATTCTTTTTAAAGAAGCATTCTACCTATCAAAGCTGACTCAGGCTTCCATCCTTCTGAGGTTGGTAAAATGACGACCCAGACTATTGGGGGCAATATGCTGTAAATTGTTCGGAGAGGACTGAAAAGCACTATGGGGTAGATATATAGGTCTAAGTGCTATCACTATTGCTATTACTATCAGTAATAGAGAATCAATAAATGAATAGTGTCCAAGTTGTCCTTGCTTAGCAACTGCCTCATTTAATGACTGTTTGCTGTTATGATGGTGATAAGAAAGTAACTTTGTGATCAATCCTCATATTTTCAACTTTTACAGAGGTCTGTAAAGCAAAGGAAAATTGAATTGAAATTGTAGGCACAATTGCAATTTCACTATATAACTTCTTCACTTAATGAATGAGTGGCCAATCTCAAAGTTGTTCACTAAATGATGACTACCTGTAGCATGAGCCTTTATTCCTTGGACAATCCACATGCTTACCGTAATGCTTGGACAAACCACATGCTTACCGTAAAGTATAAGAATAGTTGAAAAAGTGATATACTGTATAGGGCTGTTTGGAGCCTTAGGTAATTGTTATGTTATTTGCTACAAATCAACACCTCTAATGCATACAGCAAACTCCCACAGCAAATAAAATTATTCAAAATGATTCAAGTTTTTGAAAGAACTGAACAGATCTGCATATTTTTTGAGCTGAGGTGGCACAGTGGTTAGAGTGCAGCACTGCAGGCTACTTCAGCTGACTGCTACCTGAAATTTGGCAGTTCGAATCTCACCAGGCTCAAGGCTGACTCAGCTTTTGATCTTTCTGAAGTCAGTAAAATGAGGATCCAGATTGTGGGGGCAACATGCTGACTCTGTAAATTGCTTAGAGAGGGCTGTAAAGCACTAAGAAACAGTATATAAGTCTAAGTGCTGTTGCTATTGCTATTGCTATTGCTGTGTGTGTGTGTGTGTGTGTGTGTGTGTGTGTGTGTGTGTAACCTAATCACATGTTATGTTAAGTATGTGCATAAGACATACAGTGCATTCAGGAAGTATTCAGACCCCCCTTCACTTTTGTCAATTTTGTTATGCTGCAACCTGATTCTACAGTTGTTGAAATTAATTTTTTTCCTCATTAATCTAAACTCATTATCCCATAATGACAAAAAAGGGAAAACAGAACTTTAGAAATTTCTGTAAATTTATTAAAAAGAAAAAAAACCCTGAAATATCACATTGGCATAAGTATTCAGACCCTTTGCAACAGTACTTGATATATAGCTCAGGTGCCTGCCAGTTCTCTTGATGGTTGCTGACATGTCTCCACACCCTGATTGGAGTCTTGATTGGTCAAAGGAACTGCCTGCAGACCTCAAAGACAGGATTACTGCTAGTCACAGATCTGGGAAGGCTACAATAACATTTCTGTTGCACTGAAGGTTCTTAAGTGCCATGGCCTCCGTAATTCTCAAATGGAAGAAGTTTGGCACAACCAGGACTCTTTCAGGAGCTGGCCACCCAGTCAAACTGAGCAATTGGGGGAGAAGGGCCTTTGTAAGAGAGGTAACCAAGAACCTGATGGTTACTCTGACTGAACTCCAAAGACCCTCTTGGAGATGGAACAGAGTTCCAGAAGGACAACTATCAATGCCGCCCTCCATTTATTTATTTATTTATTTATTTATTTAATCACATTTATATACCGCCCTACTCCCGAAGGACTCAGACCATTGATCTGGGCTTCATTGCAGAGTGGCTAGATAGAAGTCTCTCCTCAGTGCAAAACACATGAAAGTCCACTTGGAGTTTGCAAAAAAGCACCTGAAGGACTCTCAGACTGTGAGGAACAAAATTATTTGGTCTGAAGAAACCAAGATTGAACTGTTCGGCTTCAATTCTAAACATTATATCTGGAGGAAACCAGGCACTACTCATCATCTGCCCAATATCATCCCAACAGTGAAGCATGATGGTGGCAGCATCATACCAAGGGGATGGTTTTCAGCAGCAGGGACTGAAACACTGGGCAGAATTGAGGGAAAGCTGAATGGAGCAAAGTACAGGGACATTCTCAATGAAAAGCTGTTCCACAGTGCTCAGGATCTCAGACTGGACAGAAGGTCACTTTCCAACATGACAACAATTCTAAGCACACTGCCAAGATAACACAGGAGCTTAGGGACAACTCTGTGAATGTCCTAGAGTGGCCAAGCCAGAGCCGACTTGAACCCTATTGAACATCTCTAGAGGGACATGAAAATGACTGTCCACCGACGGTCACCGTCCAATTTAACTGAGCTTGAGAGGATTTGCAAGGAAGAATGGCAGAAAATCCCCCGGTCCAGGTGTGCAAAGCTTGTTGCTTCATACCCAGAAAGACTGAAGGCTGTAATTGCTGCCATGTAATATTTCCATTTTTTCTTTTTAAATAAATGTAGACATTTCTAAAATTCTGTTTTCACTTTGTCATTATGGGGTACTGAGAGTAGATTAATGAGACAAAAGTAAACTTCAACAACTGTAAAATCAGGAGGCAGCATAACAAAATTGACAAAAGTGAAGGGGGTCTGAACATTTTCTGAATGCATTGAATGTAAGAGACCTCATTTTCATTAAATTTCTCTTTTCTAAGCTATTTGAGGACAAGGGCTCCGTTTACAACATAGAACTATTTAAACAACTACTGTATGGGAATGAGAGAAACCTGAGACACAGTATTACATTCAAAGGAGCTAATAGCATGGTAACATTTCTTCCAGCACCCTGCATTCTGCTTTCAAGAACATAAATACTAAATAAAATGCTGCAAGAAGGGAGGCCATCCAATTAGACAGAGCTGAGTCTTTCATTTTTTCTACATGGAAGAAAAACTAGATACTAAAAAAGTAAATTACACCTCTGTAAAATAGAATTAGTACAATACAAAGGCAATGAGTTAAAATTATTTTGTTGCCACAGAAGAACAGGTAGTCCTTGACTTATGGCCATAATTGAGCCCAAAATTTATGTTGCTAAGGGTGATACTTGTTAAGTGAGTTTTGCCTCATTTTACAATCTTTCTTGCCACAGTTGTTAAGTGAATCACTGCTGTTTACTTAGTAACACGGTTGTTAAGTGAATCTGGCTTAGCCATTGAATTTGTTTGTCAGAAGGTTTAAAAAGGTGATCACATGACCCTGGGCCACTGCAACTGTCATAAATATGAAGCAATTACCAAGCATATGAATTCTGATTACATGACCATTTGATTATGGAATGCTCCAACAGTCATATGAAAAATGGTCGTAAGTCACTTTTTTCAATGCCATTGTATCTTTGACTGGTCACTAAACGAATGTACAATGGTCGTATGTTTGTAAAGTTGAATGGTTGTAAGTCGAAGACTAACTGTATCCTTTCTTACATTTATTCTATTAAATGACTAATATAGAAGAACAGAATGACACATTCAGTTTTAACAGCCCAAAAAGTCATAGCAATGATTTATTCTTCCTTCTTGAGCACTTACATATAAAGTCGCCACCTTCTTCAGCCATTTCTGGTATCTGCCAAAACCAAAAGGACAGAAATATCAATCAGATCGTTAGAATGTCTTCCATAAAAATAAGTTATCTTAAAGCTCACTAATTTTCCTGCCTTAAAAACAATGTACACCATTGAGTAAAATGAACTTTCTGCAATGATATACTATCTCTTATCTGATTTTCAATTATCTATAGCCAAGATGGCGAACCTATGGCATGTGTGCCAGAGGTGGCACAGGGAGCCCTCTCTGTGGGCACACACGCCGTCGCCAGCTGCTCTTCCGGGTTTCAACATGCGCATGCACGCTGGCCAGCTACTCTCTTCTGGGTTCCGGTGCGAAAGTATTCCAGTTTTGGCAGTCGGTGCTGAAAAGGTTTGCTGATCTATAGGCTTATATTAAGGACTGTCTGAATTACTAAGAATTCCAAAAGAAATACTGTTTCCAGAGAGAATAATATATGTATATCGCTATGTATACCAATGTACCAATGCTTATGTTATTTTTTGTCCATCATACAAAACTCAGTTCCATATGTGTGACTTACCAGCCATGTTAGTTAAAAATCACATCTTTAATTGAATTGAATACTTTATGTGGTCAAGAGTGATTAGACACACAAGGAATATGTTGTGATATAGTCAATATTATGAAATTCCTTATGGATTCCTTAACAGTGGCATATAAATTTAATAAAATAAATAAGCAAAGAAATGAATGAATAAATAAGGAACAATGTAATTTTCAGGTTTTTAATGCCTTTTCTTGACTCCCAAGATTTCTAAGCATTTGTGATGCAATCTACCAATTCTTAAACTGGCAGAAAAGTATGCTGACCTTTGTTCTCCTAATTATTGAGTAATAATGCCTTGGAGAAAAAGTAAGGGATGTCACTAAGATTATTTTTAGATTCATATTTAGCACTCTTTTAAGTCAGTGATGGCTAACCTTTTTGCCATCGCATGCCAAAAGCGGAGGGAGCATGGGGGAGGGGGCGCACGCATGCTTGCCTACACCCATAATTCAGTACACCACCCCGCATTCTCCCGCTTTTGGCACGTGATGGCACAATGGGTTTTTCGCCCTCCCCAGGCTCCAGAGGCTTTCTAGGAGCCTGGGGAGGGCAAAAACGCCTTCATCCCAGCCAGAGGCCATCCGGAGGGCAGAAACGCCCTCCAAGAGCCTCTGCACGAGCCCTTAACTTACCTCAAAATGGGCCGTGGAGGCTCCTTGGAGGGGAGGGTGGTGTGGGCAGCCGAAAATCAGCTGGCCAGCGCATACATGCGTGCTGGAGTTGGTCTACGGCAATGGCTCCTGTGCCAGCAAATATGGCTCCATGTGCCACCTGTGGCACATGTGCCATAGGTTCGCCATCATGGCTTTAAATGCTCAGTCCATGTTCAGAATATTTTGCTTCATGTGTACAGAGAAGAGGTTGTGACCATCACGAGCACTTCCTCCCACTTCAACCCATACTCCTCCTCTGTAACTAGGATCTGCCAATCAGACTAGCAGGCATGGACAACTGCATGGAACAAGGTGTCCAATCTTCTTTTCTGCAGCCCAAACCCAAAATGATAATGGTGGCAATGGTAATAATGGCAAGAGTGCCCAGTAACTAGAAGGGAGAATGTGTATCCAGAGAAGTCTAAAGTGGAGAAAAGCAGCTCAACTAATACTTGGCCTGATCACATTTTTGATGACATGTGCTGGATTGTATCTGTGGTAAAAGCTGTGTTTGAAGAAAAGGGAAAATATTACTTTAAAACTGAAAACACTTAAAAAAAGAGTTGCTTTAGCCATGGACTGTATGTCTACCTGCCTCCTTCTCAAAAAGACTGTAAGGCTGTTGTTTCTCAACCACCTCAACTTGAAGAGGGGTGGACTTCAACTCCCAGAATTCCCCTGCCAGCAACTTCAATTCTGGGAGTTGGAAGTCCACACCTCTTCAAGTTGAGATGGTTGAGAAACCCTGCTGTAAGGATACTACAAAAAAGATTCACATGAAAAAAGGGTCAAATTTGACCACCTGTTTGACCAACAGAGGTTTAGAGTAGCATCTTTTCACTTTGGAAAAAGTAGTAACATTTGGTAATCCTCCTGAGAAATATATTCTTGCATAGGGAAAAGTCAACAACAAGGAACCTGGCTCAAAAATACATCCTCTCTGCCCCATAAGCTTTCAAGAACATTTCCAAAACCACAATTCATAATATTTAAAACCATGTTATTTTAAAAAATGAAAGCAATATATTTCACAATACTGTATAAAACAAAGCCTTGGGTGTAACATCTCTCTCTGCTGCAACAAAAGGATACTCCATGAACCACACCTATCCCTAAAGTGACCCAAAACCAGATTTATTTAGCAGACAAGTGGCTAAAAGTGATGCAATTACCAGATAGATAGAAATTTGCATCCTGTCAATAAACCATCATTTTACAGTGCAGGTCAATTCAAAGTGTGCAATCCAGTCCTTTCACAAAAAATTAAAATGTATTTTAAAAAAAAACCTCATGTGAACAAAAATGATTTAATGCAGAAAATAAAAATAAAGGAAAATATTTGTCGCTCTGGGTTGAAATGAGGGAGTGCTCTCTCAGCTTGCTTGCTTTGTTTTTTTGCAGATGTTTCATTACCCAAAGTAGGTAACGTCATCAGTGCTATTAGCACTAAGAAAACAACCAGGTTGAGAGAACATCAAGACCCCACAGAAAATAAGACAAGGAAAAGAATAAATCATAAAACTCTGGTGCTTATTAACAAATTGTTTTTTGTTTGTTAGATTTATATACCAGCTTTTGTACAAGAGCTCAAGGCAATATATACAGGATACCACCAAACTGAGATAGGTTTGGTTGACAAAGAGTGACTCACTCACTCAATATTGCCCAGTGAGCTTCTGTAGCCGAGAGTGGACTGCAACATGGATTTCCACCACTTCCTAGTCCATACCACCCTTTTCAAAAATTTTACAGCTGTGCAAAAAGGAACAGTCCCATGTTTCATTTACTTTTAGAAATAAATGTGAACTTCTTTAAATACACTACTACATTTATTGATCTTGATTTTAAAAAACACATACATTTAATTCATCTTAATAATCTAAAATGAACAACTGATTAACAGAGCTGTTCACCAGTCATATTCCAAGGAGCTAAGCTGCTATATGGATTGCAAAGGATACTCTTTGCAATCCAATTAACAATGGAAAATACTGTTGTAGATTATTAACAGGAACTGACAATAGAAGTGTTTCCCATTGCATGTATGCCCAATTGATATATTAAATGATATTAAGTACTATTCAACTATTTCACACTGGTTTACTAAAGTCCAGGCTGAAAAAAATGAATCATTGCATAAGACTTAATTCTCCGAAGAAGGCTTTAATGGTGGGAAAAGCAGAAGCAAATAGAAGAGGACAATAGCAGCAAGATGGATGGACTCCTTACAATGGCAATGGGTACATTGTTTCAAGACTTGAAAACACTAACATAGGAACAGACAATCATGGAAAAAAATCTATCTGAAGTTACCTCTAACTCAATAGCATGAAAATTTATACAATAAAATTGGCAAATTATCTGATAGAGCTGACCTTTGAAGTTAGTTCATTTTGCTTCAATGTCTAATCTTTAAACCAACATAAAAACATTTTACTCTTTGTCAAAATAATACTGTTTTTGTTAAGTCAATTCTGTATACTGCATAAGAGCATTTTGATGTAAAATTCTTTGTTTTTGCTGTAGTGCTTATATTTTGCCCACCTTTATTCCATGAATTTGATAGCTTATTATAGAATTATCATGGGAAGATGAGTTACATAATATAGTCACACAATGGGACAGTAGGCAATCTCTTTCCTGAATCTTCTTTGTATGTTACAAAAATACACTATTTCCTATCATTCCTGCCCAAAGATTTAAATTGGATGGATGAGACCTCAAGAATCTATTTAGCTGGGGGATGGGGGTTGTATCCACCAGTAACAATTCTGCAAAACAGAAGCCATTTTTAATCCCTAACAAAAGAACGTTGGTCCTGAGATTTAAGCATCTAGGATCTAATTCTAAAACACAGAATATTACCTTCCTTCCAGTGCATAATTTACATGATTTTCTTTTTCTTTTAAATTGTAAACCTCTACAGGATTCTATTATTTCAGCAGGGCTGATTCCCAGGCATGTTTTATAGTATTGCGAATATAACGCTAAGCATTAAAAAAAAAACACATATGGTTATATTGCTTAATTTTTAGAATTTTCATAGTGCAATCCTATACGTACCTCAATTGAAAAAAAAAATCACTGAATTCAAGGGTAAGAGCTACATTCTCTTACTGTTTTATATAGCTATATCTTTGCTAGCTTTTGGCAATCATGATGTGCTTTTACTGGAGAAAGGACATGGGGGGGCGAGAGCAGTGAGGACTTATTAAATTCTTACAATTTTAAAAGTTAGTTCTATAGTCAGATGAACATTCTCTGAGTGGCATAAAACCATGATACATGAATACTCAGGAATAAATCTTGGACTCCAATGGTAGAGTTAACTGTATCGGAGGCTTCAACCAGTAAAACTGCAAAAAGAATATTGAACTGTGGTTTCAAAACAAACCTCCTTAATTCTTACTCTGCTATAAGCTTTGGAAGAGAGGTAAACAAGAGATCAAAATTGCTCTGCTTATTTCAAAGCAGACATTGCGAGAATGAAGGGGAAAGAAACTATGGTACTATTCAATGAACTGTTTAACATCAACTTTAAACAACGCAGGATTTAAAAGATAAACATATGCTATAAAACTGTTTGCCCAATCAACAGATTTTTAATTCATTTATATTAAAAATAAGATGAATTATGGGTGGGAGATGACAGATTAACATATGAATTCATACTTGAATTGATTCCTGCCCCAAATCCACTTCATGTCTTACAGTACTCTCCTCCAGTATTTAAGATTGCCTTAATTTCAAGCCTGAACAATGCCTTTAAAATGTAGTCCTTGGTTGCTTGTATGAATGTGACACAACTGACCCCTACTGGCTCCAGAGATGGGTACTAAAATTGTGTTACCCATTCATATTGAAGAAAAATGCAATACACTTTTGACAATATTGCTTCAGTGATAAAAATGTCATCCCATTTATAACCAATATGAAGAGTACAGTAGCTGCAATGTATCAGTGCAACTGAGTGGAAGAAAGAAAATTAAAACTATACTCACTTACCTGGAAGTAAATCAAGTTAACAAATTTAGTTCTAAGTTCTAATTTAGTTCATTTACAGAATAGTAATTAGGTGATATTTTAGCAGACTATTAGTACTTCGGAAATGAAATAGAAATAAAGAGCTGCAATAAAATGAGCTATAGGAAAAATTCTAGAAAATGTAGGATATTATCTTATACATTTTAAGATGAAAACATGTCACTGCAAATCCAGAGAGTTAAACTTAAAAATAAGTCTGAATTAAAAGAATGTATTCTGCTAAAACATCATATAACTACAATTAAAAGTGTCCCTGTCCAAATGTCATTCTTCTGGTTCTTCTAAAGTACATGTAATAAAGCATATTTATTAAGTTTTGTCAGAAAACAGTGAAATATGGCCCTAAATACAAGCAAGTAGCATAAAATGTATGTCCAAGCGGTACAGTCCCTTGGAAACACTTCTGCTGATCTTTCATTATTTTAATTTTGAAACACAATCAGTGAGATTTAATGGTGATTGTGGAATGCTATACAGTACACCTAAACTAGTTGTTCCACTGAATACTGTAGACTGAACTTGCCTTAACATGCCATTCAGACACTGTTTCTCCCATAAATCAGCCTCGCTAATAAATCTGTAATCACTAACTCCATTATAGAGGAAGAAATGTTTACTACTGGGGAAAGAGATGCAAACGATTATTTCTGCATATGTTTAATATTATCCACACCTTAAGAACTATCAGGTTCAATCGTAAGAATGCAAAAATGGTAAAAATGTGTGCTTTGCTTAAGGTTTCAAGTATTCTTTCCATGGTTTTGCTTATCCATGCAGTAGGTGCTTGGAGTAACTTGCATTAAAAGAATGAGATATGTTCGCTTGATCAAATTCCTTCATATTAAGTTTGAGAATAAACTTTTGCAATAGAGGGACAAAGAGTTGGTCCCTTTCATCTGGTCGCTAAGGGGAAAAAAACCCTTCGTGAATTTTGGAACAGGCTGTCGCAGAATTGAACAGGTGAGTTTTGCAGCAGTTAAAGCGCTGCATTCCAGATATGGTGCGGTTCTGTTCTCATGCTGCCCTAGCCAGCCGGAGACGCGATGCATACGAGAGGACGAACGCTGTGTACGACCCAGCCAGACTAGAGAGCGCCTGGCTTTTTTCTCTGCCGATGATTCGAGTCTTAAATCCGGGCGAAAGAAAGAGGAAAGGAAGGATCCGAGGCGGCTCCGTCCTCCTCCTCCTCCTGCACACGCCAAACCCCTTTGCCCTTACTAGGCTGGCGAGTGGTAGCCACGAAGGCCCATCCCACCGCCGCACGGCTCGTTTTGTGCCTCATTCTAGCTCCCAGGTTATCCCACCCGGTTCTAGCGCGGGATTGGGGGGGGGCGGGGAGAAAGGGCGGAGGAGCCTGGCAGCCGAGGGCGGCGGCCGCGGCAATGATAGCAGCCGCAGGCAAGCCCGTCGCCTCCACGCAGGGAGGCAGCGGCTTGCCTGGGTCTGGCCGGGCCGGGGATCCGGGAGCGGCTCCGCCGGGTTTTGCTTCGGACCCGCCTCACCCTTCCCCAGTGCGCGCGGCCGCGGGCGGCTGCTGCCTGTAACAAAGAACAGGCGGCGTGGAAGACGCGAGCGGGACGGAGGGGAGGGAGGAGCAGGCGGCAACACGGGCGGAGAAGGGACCCCGCCGCGCCGTCCTGGGAAGCTCCGCGGGTGGAAAAGGGCTCACCGGCACTGGGTCCCGAGCACGGGGCAAGGAGCAGTTCCTGGGAGGGAGAGAGAAGCGCGGATCGAGGCGGGGGCTTGGCATTACCTGTTTTTGGAATGTTGATACCCGGATCGAGTCCGGACTCCAGGTTCCGATCCGAGCCGGAAGCCACGCGCCACCGGAAGCCAACGCGTGACGTCGCAAAGCATCATGGGAATTGTAGTTCCGTGCGGGATAAAGTTATGTTGCTCGAACCAGATTAGACGGAAAAGCTGACAACTGTCAGCCAAGCTGATTGGCAGCACAGAAAGGAAAGGGGCGAATTACTGTCTTAGGAGCTGCTGTATGGACATTAGCACTGGTTCGATTACTTACACTGTTCCATATCGAAGTCCGGGAGAAATTCTGGCATTAACAGAATGAGAAGGCTCAGACTTGGTAATAGAAGTGGATTGCTAAAAGCTGTAGAATTAATAAAAGTTGATTACGTCCAAGTTTTGATCAAGCAGATGAATGTGATGAAGCTAGTTTGTGTTAATGCAGTTCCTGCAAGTTACCAGCGAATGTCACTTGTTACTGGGGACTTGATTTTAAAATACGAGAATGTGTCTTGAGTGGCATTCAGAATGGAGCTGTAGCTATAGCTTTCAGTTCCATTTCTGTAATTAGGATACAAATTGAAAGAATGAAGAAATTCCAATTAAACTGTTATTTCACGAATGTGTTGTGTGTCTCAATATGACCATGGAGTAATATTTGACTTCCAGACTGAAGGCTTATTTTCATCATTGTGAACTAGTACAAAGGCATCCCACTATTTTTAGAGGACACACCTCAGTGAGACAGCTTTTTATCCCCAGTTCATTATGGAGACAACCTTAATTTGTCTACAGCTGTTCCAATTTTAAATCAGACTTCTATTTTCTCCTGACACAATCCTTGATGTATTAACAACTACTACAGTGCAAATCATTCATATTGATGGTCAGGAGCTCATATTTGATAGTACCTACTGGTCAATTGAAGCTATTGGAGTGGGGGGTACCTGCCCTCTGGTCACCAAGATCCAACTTCCATGTTCATTCCAACTTGGCAGAAGAAACAACATCTGGATTATACAGAAGCATCTGCCCCATAATATTGACCTGCACTTCTTCCTTAGGATCTTCTATCAAAAAACAAATGTTTAAGAAAATACTTATAGTTGAATTTTTGCTGGAGAAAGTTCTATTGGTGGTTTTGTCTGAAATAAGTTGTTCTTTCAACAAATAATTTTGCATGTCTGTGTTTTGCATTGTCTTTATTACTTTGGAAAGCAGAAGACCATTTTACATATTATATGGGCTATTTCTAGATGCTGCTGACTGGCCATTCATTATCAGCACCATTACTTTCTTGCAGGGTTTACCAATCTGGAATATTTGGGATCTGGGTTGACTGTCAATAGTTCTGCCAATTCCCCTCCTAGCCCAAGAAGGGCCAACATTATCCAAAGAGGGTGATAGGGTAGAAGACTGGCTAGGATGAAGTGAGAGCTCTGAAAATGTGTCCTGTCAGCTTTCTCCTGCTTCACTCTACCTTATGTTCTGCTCCATCAAAATTGTCAAAAACTAGTGGAATATTCATATCCATATTAAAAAAACCACTGGGTTAATGATATGGAGCATGCAATCAAACGTAATCGCGTCACAGGCCAGATCGTGACATAGTGTCACATGTTTAACACATTTGAGGGTCTACCCGGGGGTTAAATGGCTTTACGACCCCCGGGGTAGATGAAAGAACATGCTGCCAAGTCTCCGGCAGCATCTCCGGCTCCCAAGATGTTTCGGGAAGCCGTGGAGCCGAGAAATTTTAAGACGTGAGGTGAATCAGCTGGCGTTCGGAGGCCGGGGGGGGAGAGCAGAGACGCCGGAGAGGACGGAAGACAGGGATTTCGGCTTATTAGAGCGCCGACGCCCTCGGAGGTCCTCGGAGGTCCACCCGGGTGTGTGTGTGTGTTGATGGCTGTGACCCCCTGGGTTGGACGGAATTATATCGCTTTCCCGGCACTCGAAGTTTCCGAGGTGCCCTTTGAAGATCCAGGAAGATCCAGGAACGGTCGAGTTTGAGGGTGATTTGAGATGGTGGAGATAGTCACCTGCACGCCTACATGCTCGGAGGCGCTCGGAGGCTGCTGAGGGTCTTGATTTGTGTGGCAAAGATCGCCTGGAAGTAGCCCGGCGACTGGGGGCAGCATGGGAGCCCCCCCTTGGGTTGTACAGGTCCGTGGCCCCCTCCCCCCCTCACATTTTCAAGCTGTGAGGCAGCATGTGGAGTCAGTGGGGAAGGTAATTTTTATCTTCCTATGGATAACTACACTTACTGATATCCAGCTGCTAACAGTTGCTTACATATCATCTAGGGAGTTGTGGCCTAAGGGGGACACAATGAGAGCTGGACTAAAGTTACCATCATTTGGATACAAACGCGAATGGCTGAGCTGGAGTTCACGTTCTGGAACGGAGTTGGGGAATTGGACAAAAACTATGTGTCACCTTATTTTATCATCTAGCCCATATGAGGAAACTGGCCGTAGTGAGAGAGCGACCAGGAACCCGTATGGCGAGGATCGACATGTTGCAATATAACTTCAACCCACTGTCGTAAGAGGACAGTGTGTGTGTGTGTGTGTTGGATTTATTGACTCATACCACTCCGAGTGTATATCATCATCCAGACTTTTTAAGAATTTAGCATCTGACTTTCTTCTTAGAGTCTTGTATAAACTGATATGACCCCAACCATCCTACAAAGCACTTCGCACTTTACTATTTATTTACTATACATCATATACGACGAACTGACCTACTTGCCCTGCAAGAGTCCCCCCCCTCGCAGGTATGGCCCGCGGGATTATCTAGGGCCCACCTCAAGGATGGGTCTTGGGATCCCGAGAGGTGCCATGCGAAGGCTAGGGGAGTGAGGCGTTTTTTAATTGGATTTTTAGA
>JANHGD010001646.1:163831-174189 GCA_027560375.1 Imantodes cenchoa
CACCCGGTGGCTGAAGTTGGAATTTTTGCCCCCCCCCCCCGACCCGCGCACAGCTTGACAACGGGACTGTTTCTCTCCACCCCCTTTTCCTATTTTGTCTGCAGGATCGGTGCAGAGGGACAAACCTAGCTTTGCTGCCCATTGCAGCTAGGAATCTCAAAGCCAAGAATGAACATTTGTGTTGAAGCTAGCCCAAGTGCTGGATCGGCCCCCTGAAAACTCCATCTCTGGAGGAGCCCGGCCAAACTTTTGTGCGCCACTCGCTGAGGCAGAGGGTGGGGTGGAGCTAATAGGTTCCAAGCCCAACTGGCTGGTGGTGAGGCAGGGCATCCCAACACAGGCATCTCTGCAGGAAAAAAACCTGCTTTTTTTTGCCGAGCAGAGACGAAGCGACTGTGCACGTGC
This sequence comes from Imantodes cenchoa, assembly GCA_027560375.1. NCBI lineage: Eukaryota > Metazoa > Chordata > Lepidosauria > Squamata > Dipsadidae > Imantodes > Imantodes cenchoa. Next base: position 164,237 of record JANHGD010001646.1, read on the forward strand.
CCACAGAAAAGGCTCTGCATGCCACATCTGGCACATGTGCCATAGGTTCGCCATCATGGGCCTAGAGTTACCTCATTATGAATTGCAGCCACATAAATCTGCTAAATAGTTGTGACCATGTGATACATAATGGCTGGATGATCCTCATTTCTCTGAAACTAAATAGGTTAGTCATTAGATGGTTAAACAAGATCTCGGGTTTCACTGTTTGCTTAGAGTTAATTGAGGAAAGAATGGCTGGAGAAATAACACCTGAGCTTCTATGGTGTTCAGCAGTTTTTCCTGCTGCACTCTGCTTCTCATTGGGCATTCTTCAGTTTTACAAACAGAGAAGATAAGTTAAAACACCTTATTGGAGAGAATGAGTCTCCAACAGTACTTACCATCCAACTCCCCATTTTCCATAATGTTGATTTGCAGCTCTTTTGATTTGGCATTTAATTCACTGTGGACAAACATATCTTGTAATTAGCAAAGCATTCAGATACATACATAGTCCCATATTTTAAAATATGGTTTCTTAACTGCATAGTGGAATTTCTGCTTGTCAAGTAGTTGTTAAAAGCAGAACCACCTGTTTGGAAGGAAAAAAAAATCCCAAATGCTGGCAAGAACATTCTTTATTTTGTTTGAGCAAACACAGTCAACTTTATCAACAATTAATCAACAATAAACTTACTGAATTACTGGAACTTAATGCTAGCATTAGGTTTTGCTAATTCAATAAGTTTACCAATGTTTAATTTGTAATATTTGAATTAAGCTAACTACAAAGAAAGTGTAGCTTTGTATTCAACTGTTTTTATTTCTGTGGTTGGAATCTGTAATCACATTTCCACTTATCCAGGAATAAGAATAACTGAACTCAGTAGAACTTACTTCTGAGTAGGTTTGTAGTGATGTGAACTACTAAAAAAGACTTCAATCAAACAGGAGTACATAGAGACAAAGAGCATATTTTTTCTACCTAAAATGTAGCCATAATTCATTATGCTTACAGCTATTATTCTAGACCCGTCCTAAAATCCAGTATAGATTCCAGACAGGAGCAGCAAATTAATCTTGGTATCTTTTAGTAAGAATAATTGTCATTTACCTAGGAAACTATTTTACAGAGTGACAGACGGAGAGAGAAAAAGAAGAATGGCCCTGCTCATTTTTATGCTGTCTCTAAGAAACAACCACCAAGGGAACATCATAGATACGCCATATAAAAAGGAAAGTTCCCTTTCCTATTAGGCAGTTTTGTCTTCTGGCCCAGCAGTGAAAGAAGGAACAAAGCAAAACAATTTCAGTACATCCAGCAGGCCAGGGTGGTCCAAATAGAACAGTAAAGTGAAAGTGTAGCCATGTTGTTAGAGGAAGCAAACAGCCAAATGAAGCAGAAAGTTCAACTTTAACTTAAGAGACTGTCTGTGTGATCCATATCTCATGCTGATCAAAAAATGTACTTTATTTACTTTTGGCTTTGTCTTGTGTGAATTAAGCTGTTGCCACTTGGTAAATAAAACATGGGGTAATGTAATGTTTGAACCTGTTAGGTTTAAACATTATACTACCCCATGTTTTATTTACCAAGTGGCAAGCTGTCCTCTAACTATTGTTATGTCCAATCAGTGCTGGAATCCATCATTATTTTTAAATACATTGCTAGATGATTGCTTCATTGAGGGGTTTTATAATATAGGTGTACTCACCCAGGAAATGTGCAAAGGTTCAAATAGCATACAGTATGACCAAACAAAAAACAAAAAAAACCTAAAATCCCATCCCATCCTTACACTATAATATTTGCCAGTGTGTGATCTGAATGTAATTGACACTCCAGAACAATCTACAATAAAGATGTGATCATGCTCCTTATTCTTCATTATAATGCTATGCTGTGTACTACTCTGTGTAGGCTTTCAGCCTCAATAAGCAAATAAGATTTTTCCCGCTAGGAGGATAAAAGAATAGGGAACTGTTTTCTACCGTGTTTGTAAAACTATTATAAGGAGTACTTACAAAATAAATTCCTCTTTCCAAGAAAGGTCCATGGGATAATTGGCAAAACAGCTACAAAATTTCTGCAAAGGGTCATTGAGTTGAACTACACAAATGGGGTTAATGATACCTGTAATGAGGGAAATGGAAAACAACTTAAATAAAACAAGAGTTTCTTACTTGGTGTGCAACTAGATTAAAAATGGCTTTATGCATTTCAGATCAGTGAGTTACTGGAATGTAGGATCTAAGCCATATAAGAACGCCTGCTGTGCTTGGGAGATTTTAAATGAAAAATCTAAACATATACCAACACATACATATTGTAATGTTTACTATCCATGTGATGACCAAATAGAAATAATCTGGTAGAGCTATTAAAAGCTTCAGATGTCTCTTATGCGCAAAGGACTGGTTTATTCTTTCATGGTCAGGGGACTGCCTTGATGAATAAAATCTTAATGACAAAAAATATGAAATGAAAAAAATACAACTCAATATTTTTAAATTATTTAAGAAGTCAAAGTCATCATTAGTCATGTATAGCTTCATTAAGAAAAAAAAAGTAGCCAGACCATATTTTAAACCAACCAAAAACTAGTTCAAAGACTAATTCAGTCAAGACAGGGCCAAAGTTTAAAAAGCAGGAGGGAAACACACATAAAGAATGTAAAAGCAATGTGGGTAAACCACTTGTTTTCCTTAACGCTCATCTTCCCTGAATTCCCTGAAGGAAGTATGCAAGCGCAGGCTCGTAATGGCTTACAAAACCTGATGGACAAGTTATGTACTCACACCTTTAAACACATATTGCATAACTTAGTACTTGAAGCTCTGACCACTTAATAGCACTTGGAAGAACTGCAAGAACTGTCTGGCTTAAGTAACATGTGAAAGAATAAAGACATCAGCCTCACAACCAAATGCAGATTTAGTTAATGAAATAATTTTTCCAATTGTTACTTATGGCTGTAAAACCTGGACACTGAAAAAGGCAGATCGGAGATGGGTGGATGCCTTTGAACTGAAGTGCTGAAGGAAATTATTATGCATCCCACAGACTGCAAAAATGACAAAAAAGTTCTAGACTGTCCCTCACCCAAAATAATATTTGAAGCCAAAATCGCCAAACAGAGGCTGTCATACTGTGGTCATGTCATGAGAGCTGACTCACTCAAAAAGTCAATCATGCTGCAAGAAGGGGCCACCCCTGTACCCCATGGCTGGACACTATAAAAATATGACACTGGGGTGACCATGGAGGATTTGAAGGAGTATTGTGAGACAGAGAGGCTTGGAGAGTACTAATCCATAGAGGCCAACAGTCGGACAGGATTAAATGGCTGATGATGATGACCACTCTGAATTTTTGACTTTCCAAATCTATGTTCAAAGATAGCATTTGGCTAGCAGAACTGTCTCACCAATTAACAGTATACTCAGTAATTTTTTATGCCTATAATCCTATTCAAATCATAAAAGCCCATTATACACAGAGACATCTACAAGTGTTCATATGAATTAACGAGCCTCAATATGTAATGATTAGAAGAGAACAGCAAAAATATTATTGCCGATTTGTATATCATACTAGTTACCACATGCCAATTCTAATAAAAAAGATAGGGAGAAAGAATATGAAAAGTTTTTATCCTACAAGAGTATGTAAATGTCTTTCCTGTTCTCCTGCCTATAAATATTAAGTATTAAGAACTGGTAAAAAAAGTTATTTCACTTGAATTGCAATATTATTAATTTTTTTAAAAATAGGAATTCACAGCCAATTGATTCAAATACAGATTACCCTGTTTTGAATGAAATGTTTGAAATGATCCATTTTAGACTCCAAACAGTGATTTGATATTTGAGCCAGAGGCATTTTGCAGTTAAAATAGGATGTTTTGCATTCCAAACATTTTGTATATTCTAATTTATAATAAATCTAGTAAAGTAGCCATGCTAATATAAGGATCTCTGAATGCGTGTTATCCACTACTTCTTAATGGAAACAGGGCCATACAATGTTGTAAAGGGCAAACTCTAATTCCTGAAACAACAGACCTCTGGACATGAATTTGAATTTAGCAAAGATGTTATGAAATGTCTCCCACAGACACCAATAGTTCTAGTACAGTATCGTAACAAAAAGAGGTACATTTCAGGTGATGACATAGAATAAAAAAAGATTTCTTCATAAAAAGTTTTGATACTTGAAAAAAGATAGAAAACAGCAATTAAAACCATAAAGCTATGCATTTACTGATGAAAAGCCTCCTTTTCTTTGTTTATAGCATCTGCTTTAATCTATCATTGCAATTAAACCAGAATATATATTATACAATTCAGGAGGGTTCAGGGACAGCAAAGTATAAATTATTATACCTGCAATGTTATGATTCGCGAGTGTTGCTTTGATATTTTTCATGAGCAGCTTTAGTTCATGAGCCCTTGGAGGCTTTGGAGGACTAGCACCCTGTGGAATGGCCCCTGTGTTCTGTACATAGGAAGCAAAAAATAAATAGCTCCATTAAAGATAAATGTGCAATAAATTATGCTGTTATCATACATTAAATCTCAACGTCATTTTGAATTAAGCATTGCATAAGCACATGAATCATTTATGTAGACTCAGCCGAGGCATTAAATTATGAAACTCTTTCAACAGGAAGTATGAAAAAGGAGACACAGCAACAATGAGCAAATCCATTAATTTAAATAAAGTTATACCTGTATTCCTTTTATATCAGTAGATCTTGTACTCAGAATCATAACAGGTGTTGTGCAATTGATGAGATTCTGCAACATACTTTTAAATGTTTCTAATGCAGTGCATGTCCCAAGAGTCTGATCCTATAAAGAGAAAAATTGTGGCATTGCTTATAAAACTTTGCAGAAGCATATGAGAGAAAATCTTCAAGAGTGCTTTCAGCATGCTGCTTGGCACATTGATTCAAACTACAGCATCATCTGCTCTACAAATTCTACATTGCTTCCAATTCTAGAAGAATAAGCTTGGATTAAAACAATTAATACATCTGGAGGTAGACAAATGTATACAGATGTGAGATCCCCTCATGTATTATATCTAATTTGTGCATAATGGAGAAATGAGGACTATGATATGGAACATATAAGCAGGCATAATGGAAAGTGCCAATGCATCTCAGTGACAATGCATCAAACATAATAGTTATGAAAGCCATTTGCACTCAAACTGCAAATGATTAAATGCTTATTACATATTTAGCTTATGATGAGAACATGATAAAGTCAATATATGCACCCAGTCCACGTAATTATACACAAAACATTTATGGCGGTACAGCAGTGACCTCACAACTGGATGTCCAATTGAGATATCTAGGCAATTGCCTCTGCTATTGCTTCATGGGACTTCTACAAGAACCATCAAATTTGGTACCCAAGAGTATTTAGTTTATATTTGAATATTGGGAAGGTTATTGAATGGTATGTAGATTAGATTACACTCAACTGTACTTCTCCTTTCCTTTCTATTTTTCATTCCAGAATAGTCACCAAGGCCTGGAACCATTATCAGGAGCAGAGGTGAGTTCCTCCCGGTTTGGACCGGTTCGCCTGAACAGGTAGCAAACCGCTGGTGACATCATGATGACGTTACAAAACCAGTTTGGTTGATGCCAGTCCATGGGCATCACCATCTTTTTTTGGGAATCTATTTTGGATTTTTTTTAAAAAAAAATTTTTAAAATTTTTTCCCGGTTTTTTTTTCTTCTACGCATGTGCAGAAGCCAAGTTTCCGGCACTGCGCATGCTTTGCCATCTAGTTTTCAGCTCTTTTTTTATTTTTTTTTAAAAAAATTGGCAATGTGCCTGTGTGCATGCACAAAGCATGCACACACATGAGATACAGCCACGTGGCGCAGGAGGAAGCAAACCGGCAGCGAGTTAAGTTAGAACCCACTCCTGATCTGGAGTTGTATATAACTAAATGTGAAAACAAATTGAAGTTTTTGAAGCATTGAAATATTCAAGGAACAATAACTCTTATTCAGAAAATAAGAGGTCCAATTTGTATCACTCCCCCTCAAGATGCTAGTTTGTGTTTGCAGAAAAAGAATTCTGAATCCCTTGATCTTGGGTGCTCACACTTCATGTGTATCTGAGGAATATTTTTAACCATCCCATTCTCTACACTAGTTATACACATTCTTGGAGTGAGTTTGTCAATCTGGCTAAAATTATGTTATTTTAGACAGACAGAGAGACAGACAGACGGTAGAGAGAGAATCAATTCTTTTGATGAAGATTATTAGGGGGAAGAGACTAATGCAGGGGTCCTCAAACTATAGCCCGTGGGCTGGATATGGCCAGCAGAAGCCATTAATCCAACCTGCACAGGCCCACAAGGCTGCCCTGCCCACTTGCTGCCTCCACCCTTCGCTGAGCACAGGATTTACCTTCGCGAGCCCCGCGGGTTGGAACTGGAAAATAAGGCCAATGTTTTTGGCTGGCAGAGTGCTACTGGAGGTGGGGGAAGCCAAAAACAAGGCACATGGAGGCCTCCTAGGGCCTCCGTTTCCCCGGCAGAGTACTGCAAGAGGACTGGATTGGAGGAGGGCTGCCCAATCGCCCACCCACCGGCCAGACTAATGTTCAAGTTTAAAGCGAAACTGATGTGTTACTTTTGGGGAGACCGTGGGATTGCCCCACCTCCCTGCCAAGCAGTTGGTCTTCAGTGCGCCGCTTGTTGGCCTCCGGACATTAGATTCCCACCACCAGTTCAGGGGTTCCTTTCTCCCCCCAGGGAGAGAGAGGGAGGGAGGGAGAAACAGAGAGAGACAGAGAGAGATATGTTGATTGTAAGCTCCTAGGGGCTGAGAAGAATTGCTGCAAAACTGAGTTTCCTGAAGTGGACCACTAGACTCCTAAATAACTTTAAAAATGATCTAGTAAAAAGAAAAGTCAACCAAAAGAGCAACATGGAAACAAAAGCAAATAAAACAGCCCCAGGAGCAAAACAAATTAAAATTTAATTTGTATGTTTTGTTTAATAGACTGCTAAATTGACCATGCCCACCCAGTCACATGCCCACCTAGCCACACCCATCCAGTCACATGACCACCTAGCCATGCCCACCCAGGCGATCCGGCTCCCCAACAGTCTGAGGGACTGTGAATTGGCCTCCTTTTAAAATCTTTGAGGACCCCTGGACTAATGGGTTGACTGGCTTCATGTCACTAATTTTAAATAATGCTTTGAGTAAATATTGTTAGTTACATTCAATTAATCCAGAAGTTTTTCAAAAGTCAGCTCAGAAGATAAGTAATGTACACTAAACAAACTTCAATGAATACACATTGGCTGATTGTTTTTAGAGGGCTCTTTATAACTTTTTTAAAAGTGCCTATTCAGAGCTCATCAAGATTGAAATTACCTGCTGATGTTTAATTTACACTATGTAAAACATTTTTTAACAAAGGTGAATTTTAATGCAACCTAGCCATGAATTATAAATATTTAATCAGAAAATTTCATTTCAGAATATTCTCCCAATAAAGTCAATAGAGTACATTTCAGCATTATCAACCTCCATATAAATGCTATTCATTCACTCTGTGGCATTGTGCCATCTATATTCATCTATACTAGCTTTCACCAAGCTGGTGCTCCCTCCCCCTATGAATTCATGGGGTTGTAATTTCATTGAATTGGGGGGGGCACTATGTTGAAGAAGACTGTTCTGATCCATTCATTTTTATTCATAAATACGATGTAGCCAACTTCATAGGTCTTTCATGCCCTGTCTTTTTTAAATTCCTGAACATTCAACAGGTTATACCAGTGATGGCGAACCTATAGCACACGTGCCTCAGGTGGCACGTGGAGCCATATCTGCTGGCACGCAAGCTGCTGCCCTAGCTCAGCTCCAGTGTGCATGTGCGCTCCGGCCAGCTGATTTTCGGCCTGCATGGAGGCTCTGGGAAGACGTTTTCGGCTTCTGGAGGGCCTTCAGGGGTACGGGAGAGGGTATTTTTGCCCTCCCTAGGCTTCAGGGAAAACTCTGGAGCCTGGGGAGGGCAAAAAATGGGCCTACCGGACCCACCAGAAGTTGGGAAACAGGCTGTTCCAGCCTCCAGAGGGCCTCCGGGAGGGGGGCCATTTTCGCCCTCCCCAGGCATTGAATTATGGGTGTGGGCACTCGTGCATGTGTGATAGCACTCACGCACGTGCTTTCGGCACCCGAGAAAAAAAAGGTTTGCCATCACTGGGATATACAGTAGCTGTCTTGAATTCATGAATCATAGCTTGTGCTCCTAAAACACAAAGCAATTGAACCTTAAGAATGCCTTTTTTTAACAAATCAAAAAAGGGAATGTGTTAAAGTCTCCCTCTAAGAGCAGAGACCACCAGCAATATTTTGAATTCTATCCAATAAACAACTGGAGACAAAAAGCACCTTTTTTATTACTGCCCAAATAGCTTTAAAATGCCTCTGTTTTACAGGCATTTTTAGTGAAAATGATAATTTCCAAGGAAATGGTAGTTAAAGTAATTATGTATACCTGAGTTTGCTGTTGTTGTCTATCTCAGTGGCAAATACTGAGAGGCTTTATAAACTATTATTGCAATTGTTTTAGAAGTAGCAACATATAATTACTCTTGCAAAACTTATAGCAGCCTATAATTGTCAACCTTTCAAAAAGCTGTCATATCCATACTAGTATGCCAGAAACTGCAGCTTTATACCTTGCTCCTAATTATATTTATTGGAAGCCACTCCTTTGGAGTGTAGAATCAAGGTGCTAGTGGTTTAGAGAAGGGATAGGCAAATGTTTAGAAATATTATTTATTTAAACCTGCTGCAGTTACATATAAGAAAATGGCAATATACTTACTTTTTGCACATTAGCAGGTTTGACTTCAATATTTGTTTCAGAGGAGTAGATGAAAGACCACTTGATCTGGATGTCTTCCTCTTCGGATTTTGCTGATAGTTTCAACTGTTGATAATGACAGTTTATTAAGGATTGTTATTTCTATTTTGCAAAATTAAGCAGGTGTTAAAGCCAGTTGCAATTTTATATAAGTTGCAGTTCAACTTATGGTACAGAATCTTTCTTCTTTGAAATTTTTAAATTATGTTGTGAATATAAATTCAGATAGAAAATCTGATGTACTCCCCAAATACTTTGGGTCTCAATTCCCAGCAATTCCAATACTAAACAATTATGCAAGATGTAGTTAAAAACTCTTGAAGAACAGCAGACTAGTTATGTATGTTCACTCTCTGTAATCAAAATGCAATCTAGTACATGCACAGTTCAGGGAACTATGGCCACTTTCCAGTTCAGTTAGTCCTCAATTTTCATAATTGATCATACTAGCTGAACTATCTTTGGTTGGTGACACAAAATTTTGATCTAGCATCTCTTTCCCCAGAGCCCCAGACTGGGAAAACTACAAGCTACATAATTGCTGTAGGACAACTGATTAGTAGGTGCTTAGCATTTACATTTTTGTCATAATTTCTGATGGGTACACATTAGAATTTAGTACATTTAAAACGTAAACGTTAAGCATCCACTGATCAGTTTGTCCTACATCAATTATAAATGAAGTATTCAATAAAATATAAAGATTTTAAATTTCTGTTTCTGTCTATTACGACTGACTATATACATTATACCTATTTCACTCTTCTCTTGATACAAGCAATAAAACAAATCAGAAGCTACTTAAATATATATTCCCATTATATCCAAAATGGTAAACTTGTCTCTAAATAAATAATAATATGAAGTTGTAGTTTAAATTTGGCTTCTAAATTGAAATGTTTAAAAGTCATTAAGTATATTTCCTTATTTGGGTCAAGCAGGAAACTACAATTAAATGCAGTTTCCTTAATTGCAGAGCAGAATTATAAGGAGATTCCATGTAGGTTTTCAACACAATACCCAAACTGGACCATAATGCAGTAAATAAT
>JANHGD010001646.1:177643-189283 GCA_027560375.1 Imantodes cenchoa
TTAATAAGTTATTTTTGTACATTGTAATATTTTAGTATGAAGGCTGTAAACCGCCCTGAGTCCCTAGGGAGAAGGGCAGGATAAAAATCTAATAAATAAATAAATAAAAACCTTTGTTTGAACTTTCACAAGTAGAGCGAGCAATTTTTAAGAAGAAAAAGGGGGGAAATCTGCACATTTCTATGCACATTGGCTACTAAGAGTGCTTTTTTTCCTACTACATATACTATAAAATATATATAAATGTATATATTATGGTTATCATACAAACTAAACATTTATTTGATTATATTGTTTGCTTGTACCATGTTTTAAATTTAAATTCCATTGCTATTTGTTTGCCAAGGCAAAATTGAAAACAAATTCCACTTCAATTAGAGTAACTCACAATGCTTTCCAAAATAGCTTAGAGTACTCAATTTTAAATACGGTATGATGAACAGACAACAAAATAGAAGAGCTTGTGAACAACTACCAGGAGTTCACAAGCTCTATTTACAATATTTCCTTTTAGGCTGTTCTTCACCTAAAAATTACATATACACACTTTTTCTTTTCTTTTCTTTTTTTGAAGGCTGGAAACCTATTTAGGTAAGTATAAAATATGCAGCTTTCAAGTGTTCCTTAGTCCCAAGATGTACAGCACTTATGGGAACCTAAATGGAATAATATGTACAATTCTTCTTAAATACGAGGATCACCATGAAAACTTCATTCGTCCCTCAATGCTGTCAATTTCTTTCTTTCTCTACATTCACCTCCAACTGATGAAGGCACAATCCTGACAATAAGGTTGTCTGAATCAGTTTAATTTCTAAGCTGCTCAAAAATCTGGGCTATCACTAGATGGCAGCAAAGAATTAGCATCTAATAGTTATCCATACTTATGCAACATGTTTGCAGTAAACCATATTTTAGCTGTATAAATTGATTAATCTAGCTTATAAAGCTGAGAACAAGAGAATTATGAAGTAAAGACTGCCACACTCTTAAACACACTAAGGCTTAAAAGATTTCAAAAACAAGTTGGGGAAAAGAACTAGAAATAACTATGAAAATTTAAAGGCTGAATATAACTCACACCATATCAGACTAAGTGCTTTAAAAACATACCTTTGTACGCTAATCAGATAAATGATTTTCTTGCTTACTTTTATCCTCATAACCCTTTTGGACTTTAATCAGAAACTTGAGTTACTCTGTTACTATTAGAAAGTGATTTAAATCAGAACATAATTGACTGCTATTGCCAGTTGCTGCTCAAGTGGGAATCAGCTTTGTGGAAGCGATATTGTAACTTCCCATAGAAAGCAAAGTAAAGCTGCTGATGGTTGACAAAGTAGTGATTGTTGATTGCGCTGCCAGTTTCAAAGCCATGTCCTTCCATGACTGAAATTCACAAGTAACCATTTGCAAGAAACCAAAATTTCATGTATAGTAATAATGAACAAGTGTTGGGGATACCTGGATGTTAAAGAAAAGAAAGGGGGTGGGAGAGGAAGAATATAGTCTTCTTTGATCTTGAAACTTTATCCTATATGATAGCTATATTCTTAAAATGGAATGTGGGAGGAATGGCAGGTTTGAATACATTATGATATCTAGTAGGAAATACAGGTTTCAGGTTAAACTTTAAAGAATGTAAACAAATGCACAATTAACTGTTTCTGAATACATGAAATATGGTTTTTTCCCAACTTTGGAACAATTCTAAAGTTTTATTAGTAGATTATAATAGAAGCACTAAGGAACTTATCAGTGTTTATATTTTCTGGAAATTAATGCTTCTATTGTTTTAGAAAACAGTCAGTACAGGCCAAATGAGAAGCCGACTAATCAAACATAATGTTGTTTTCAAACCAGAGTAAGTCTACGTATTCCTCCCTAATTATCAAATCCTGCCCCATATTCCTAACTTGATGTTTAGTCTAAGTTTCTGATTATCAAGAAAAAAATATGTTAACACGTTTAAATGATTTTTAACATATTTTGCTTATTTGTAAAGACTCACAGAGAGCTAGGGGCATGAAATGTAGCAATAATTACTAACCTTTTGATCTGTGTGCTGTGATTATTTTTTAAAATCAATTATTAACATAAATGCATGCCCAATTCTAGATAAAAATATGAATTTAATAATGTAATCAAAGCAATATGAACTTTGCTTAAGGTGTGCCACAATTCAAGGAAAGTAAAACATTTTACATAAAGAAGTATATAAATACAAAGGTTTGTTTGCCAACTGATCTCGCCCTAATCATATTTACATAGGAATAGACTGACTTCTGTATTTACTCCATAATGCCCCTTATATTCTCTTTATTCATAACTATACTTTCATTTTATACTGTAAGAATGATTTTGATGTCAGAAAGACTAAATAGTTATCTCTGCTTTCTATGGGACACTGGTAAACCAATATGCTTCCAGTATTCTTGGCCTACTTCTTTTGTGTGAAAAAATAGTAAACTGAAAATTACAGTATTATCTGCAAACAACTCAAAACATGTATTAAAAACTTGGCTATTCCGGCAGGCTGGCCTAGCCTAATATAAATTTTAATGGGGAATTGGGTTTTGTATGGGAATTTTAGCGGCCAAATTTATATTTAATTTATTTTTAATTGTTTATATTTATTATTACTGTTTCATTGTATTTTATATGTATTGCCTGTGAACCGCCCCGAGTCCCTCGGGAGTGGGGCGGTATATAAATCTAATAAATCAAATCAAATCAATCAAATCAAATCATTATTAGTTAAATCATATAATTTGTTTAGATTGGATTCTGCCATGCATCCAAATTACTAGCATATTTACTAAAGAAAGGATTTTTAATGTATCCATTTTATTATTTTGCCAATTCTATGCAACTTTTTTTGATAGACTATAACCATTCTACTCTACAGCTAAATATCAATCCACTGAATCTACCCTTATTAATACTTTATTGCTAAACATTAATTCCTGATAAACATTTTTTGTGTAAGGATTAATATACCATAGGTAACAATCCATAAATTATATATGCCTAACAGTGCAGAACAGCAAACAACTAACAACATAAATTGAGGTTTTTGAAATATTTTCCCCTTTTCCTGTACATATTAATGACATTAAAGAGAGAGAGAGAGAGAGAGAGAGAGAGAGAGAGAGAGAGAGAGAGGGAGAGAGAGGGAGAGAGAATGAATTCAAGAGAGCATGCATTGGCCCTCATGGTAAGAAAATACATAAGCACCTGACCAGTTTTATACATGGGACTCTGCCTTATAAATTAAGGAATGTCAAGAAAAGAAAAGCTCACCTTTTCTTCAGAAGATTTTACTACACTTATTATTCCTTGTACTCCAAGCTCTTGATTCTGATAAGCTGCATCTTCATCAAATGTAAACAAGCAGTTGTTCTGGAAGAGATAGGAAGAAAGAGAAAAAGTGACATACACAAAACTATTAAAAAGGCCTAAACATTACTGAAATTGAAAAAGTTAAACAGCAAACACTGGAGAAGTCTACACTACTGAAAGTTGTGCTTGAAACAATCTCTATTAACAAGATACAAGGCAATGCACTTTCTATGCAAGCCCTCAATTTCTCTTGAATAGGATGCTTGAGCTTTTGCCAAATTACAATAATTTATATAGAAGAATGTTATGTTCTGCAGATTTTAGCCTGTGACACTGAGGAATAAAGTTAAGAACCCAATCTTCAATTAAATGCTGCTTCATTATAAATCAAGACTTCTGCTATTTCAAAGTTTAGCTAATGTATTTAATTATGGGACACTCTGGTAACCACCTGCACTACGTATGTTGCCAGTCTATTGTTTAGTGAAATTAATTCAAATCATTCTTATTATCAGTGCTGATTCACAGAGTTAAAAATAAGTTTTGAGTGTACACTCTTAGTTCTTTATTGTGTTACCTGTAGTAGGTGCACTAGATTAAGGAATATTATGAAAAAGCAACAGCACCTACAGGAATTAAATCATGTGAATCAAAATAAGGTGGGGTAAACATCTGTTTGGTTTCAAACTTCCATGGGAATAAATAACTGGGAATTGTAACTAACTGCAATTTGTTAATCCGGTTTAAATATATTGGCATGCACTCTTAAGAAACCTTTTCTGCAGTTTGCTGGATGTCCATGTTCAATTTTGCCATCAAATTTACAGCATAAAAATCCCTATGGACCTATAAAATCCTACTTCTAACTGGTTTTCTCAATACAAGTACTATAGTGTATTATAATAGGCTTGCCTATATAATATCTGGAGGTCTCTCTCTTCACCTAGGTCTTGTTAGTATGAACTTTTTTTGGTTTTCCTTTCCTTTGCTCTTTCCCTCACCTCTTTAATGATTACGTAGTTCCTTTTAATTAATTTTCATATTACTGTATTTAATATTTTATTGTAATCTGCTTTGAGATGTGACTATATGCTATAAAATATATTAAATATAACATAATACCTGGAATAAATGCAATAATTTTTCATCTTCATTTAAACATTGAATGATTCACAGAATGCACTAAACCATCATTTAATTATGTTTCATTGAATACAACAGAGGATTTAAGACTACAATTGAGCCCAAAATTTCAATTGTTAAGCAAGACAGTTGCTAAATGATTTTTGCCATTTTATGACCTTTTTGCCATGGTAGTTAAGTGAATCACTGCAACTGCTAAGTGAATCATGTGGTCATTAAGTGAATTTGGCTTCTGCCTTTGACTTTGCTTGTTGGAAGTCAGCTGGGAAGGTTACAAATTGTGATCACGTGACCCTGGGACAGTGCAACAGTCATAAATACATGCCAGTTGTCAAGCGCTCAAATTTTGATTTAGGTGATCATGTGAATGCTGCAACTGTCATAAGTGTAAAAGTCATAAATAACTTTTTTCCTGTTCACTAAATGAATGGCTGTAAGTCAAGGACTACCTGTAAGCTACAAATAAATAGCTCCATGCATTTACTAAACCATAAATCAAAGTTTATATATTACAGTGCCTTGGTTCAAAAACAAATTGCATAGAGATTTAATGTGATGTGCGAATCCAGTACATGTTCCATGATGAGTACTGATTATCTTAGAATGAGTACATGAGTAAGCTCTGCTCATTGTCATATTATCATACTATGACCTCCAGTTGGACAATATTATTTGTATTTGTATTTATTTTTGTCAAGCACATACAAGATAGTAATTATTGATATAAGTATAAACACTAGCAAAGTAGATACCGGTACATGTAAAATAATAATAATAATAATAATAATAATAATAATAATAATAATAATAATAATAGTAGTAGTAGTAGTAAAAGTAAAGTAGATACATGTAAAATAATAAAAAAGGTAATAATAAAAAGGTAATAGGACAGTAGAACAGTATTAGGACAGTAGGACAGGGACGGTAGGCATAGTAGTGCGCTTATGCACGCCCCTTACAAACCTCTCAAGGAAGGGGTGAGGTCAACTGTAAACAGTCTAAGGTTAAAGTTTTTGGGGGTTGGGGAAGAAACCACAGAGTCAGGCAATGCAATCCAGGCATTGACTACTCTGTTGCTGAAGTCATATTTTCTGCAGTCAAGTTTGGAGCAGTTTATAGGGCTATAAGGCCCAAAACATCAAGCTGGTTCAGAAGTTGCTGCTACATACAATTTTATTCATTCAGTGTGTTTGATTATCCTTCCACCATCCTTCACTAGCACTGTAGTTGGATATGTGGACTAAGGATAATGGGACTTGGGTCCAATCTGGAAAGTGTCATATTGGAGAAAGCTGTTCAGACCTTCATCATTTTTTAAAAATCAGTCCTTAAGTAACTTCATGGGCTGCCCATTCACCTTTTCTGGCATCTAGTTTAAGAGGCCAAACCAAATGATTTAATTTGTGTTTTGAATGTGTTCCTGACAAAAGGCAGTCAGGCACAGAGAACGATTATCTTATTATATAGTCAGGCCTAATTTCACAAATTGAGGTGTTCTGTACATAAAATTATGCTATACTAAATATAAATGTTCATCACAAAACCCTTGGCTGTTTAGCAATAAAATGAATTGATATATTTATGACTGAAAACTCTCTATTCTTTACATTTCCAAATGTGTTTAAATATAAGAAATAATTTTAGTGGAAAACAGCACGAAGGAGAGGGGGAACATACATGTTCACCTTATTTAAATATCTAGTGGAGAACAGAACTCAGATCTGTATTGCCAAATACAATAATAAAGAATGTAACATCTGTGGCATGTGCTTTGTGATGGACTGTGTTCCCTTTATTCCAAGGCTTGTTTGTTATGGTGGCAAAGCAGCAAAAACAAATGCAGTTTTGCAATGACAACATTGTTTTGAATTTGGAAGGCTGAGTGAGGAAGTAGAAACACTGTCTGCCAAGCAGTGAGCTAAAAAAGAAGAGGATGCAGTTGCTTTCTTGGAAAGGATGTACGCAGGCAGAGTATTGTTAATTTCCTATCAGAGTTTCTACAGTAAGTTTGTTTCCTACTCTTTGACCCTCTTCCCCAAATTACTGTTTAATTTTCCATTTAAAAAGTTATTACTGGAACATACACAATAGCAGGCAGGAAAGTCACATTAAGTACCGTAGGATAAATGAATTCTCTCAGCCATTCCTCAAGAACAAGCTGGGGAAAATTAATGATAATTTTATCCTATTTACTATTACTTTCTAGAAATTTAAGGAATCACCATAACTATACCTGTGAATACAGGTAATCCTTGAGTTATGACCACAATTGAGCCCAACATCTATGTTGCTAATTGAAACCTTGAGGGAGTTCTGCCCCATTTTACGACCTTTCTTGCAACAGTTGTTAAATGAATCCTTGCAGTTGTAAAGTTAGTAACGGTGAATCTGGCTTCCCCATTGACTTTGCTTGTCAGAAGGTTGCAAAAACTGATAACATGACCCCAAGGACACTACAACCTGTCATAAATATGAACCAATTCCCAAGCATCTGAATTTCGATCATGTGACCATGAGGATGCTGTGATGGTTATAAGTGTGAAAAATCATCATAATTCTTTTTTTTTTCCAGTGCCATTGTAACTTTGACCAGTTACTAAATTAACTGTTGTAAGTCAAGGACTACCAGTACTTTTAAGGGTTAGGGAAGAAGAAATTCTCACTTTTTCCCCTGAAAGAGACCCCTGCCCCCATTGAATTTAAGATAATTTCCCTTTAGGATCGAACCCTTACTAAGCAGGTTCTGTTGATTTTTGTTTTTAAGCCACGTTCCCACACACACACCAGGATTGCACAACAAGACAAAACACTATAGGTCAGTGCAAACCTTTACACCCCGTAGTCAAGACACATTTTTTTAAGATGTAGAAGCTCCCCAGTACAACGATTACCACTAAGCCGCTGCTTGAGCTTTGCGTTCTAGTTTAAACCCGTGGGTTAGTTAGGTATATCTGATGCGAAAAAACTCCTGGCTAAAGGTACCGAAGTTAAACTGGAGCTCACGGACGTCTAATTATCCCCCCCCCCCCAAAAAAAGAAGCCCTGCTGGACTGGCGTCCGGCCATTCACTCACCTCCCGCAATCCGGCTTCCTTGTTCAGCGCTGCGATCCAGGCTTTCTGCCATTCGCTCTTCCAGCTGTTGAGGGACAGCAGCCAGGTGAAAAGGGAGCCCCCCTCGTCCTCTTGCAGGAGTCCCGGGCGCGATGGCCGGGGAGGCGGCTTCTTCCCACCGCCTTGCCGCAGGACGCTCAGGCCACACTGCACCAGGTAGACGGTCAGGACGGCCAAAGCGGCTGTAAACAAGGAGAGCAGCGAGAACCGCTGGAGTTCATCCAGCCAGAAAGCCAGCCACGACATGACTGACCATATTTACGGGGCCGGCTCGCTTCCTCTCAAGACGCGGGGAAGCCCTTCGCATGGCAAGACGCCCGCCCTCCGCGGCAAACTCCGGGCATGCGTCCTTCCCTCAGAGGTCCCTCAGAGAAGTCGCTCCTGGGCCAAGTCCGGAGCCGCGCTGGGAGCGAAAGCGCGCGGCTGACGACAGGGCTTACTCGGGCCAGGTGTTCGCCTTCCGCCTCGGCCAAATGGGCGCGCTTGGAGAGGTCGGAGGCGCAGCCAGCAAGATGCGGCGAGCGGGAGCGGCAACGTCACGGAGGCGCAGCTGAGCTTTCACCTAGGACTGACGCGCGCCACAGCCGACCGCGGGCGCCGGCCGGGAGGAGCCCTCAAGCGGGTCACCGAAGGAAAACATTCCCAAGCCGGAAAGGAAAAGCGAAGGCGCCCTCTTCTTCCCGAGGAGCCGGGCGGGCATTTCTCCCGCTATCAGCCACGTCCTGCTCTTGACGCGGCGCTCCTCTTCTCCGGCTCTTCAAGGCCCTTAAGCTTAAAGGGCGAGCGATAGGGAGCCAAGGCTTCGCTGGAGGCTTATCGCAATCACAGGACGCTTGCAAAAAAAGAGCCTGGCCAATCGAAATGGCAGAGGGTCCCCTGCTCGAGCAGGGGGTTGAGTAGATGACCTCCGAGGTCCCTTCCAACTCTATATTCTATGCTCTAAGGCCGCTCTATTGCACAGCTCAGCTGGCCGTGGGCTCGAATCCTAGACCCCTCTTCAAGGTGCTGACTGCAATCCCTGCGTTGGAAACAAAGGGCTCTTTCCCCACAACCCTCGGCTTGGGGTTTTCTTGCCTTCCACTGGACGACAGCTGTCCCTTTGCTGTGTCTCAAAAACGAGGGCAACCAAATTGTGCCCACATAGGAGGGTAGGTTTGCAACTGCAAAGGAGGAGGAAAAGTCCCTGTTGCTTGCTCCCCCCACCCCTCGATTGCTTGGGATCACCATTGCCACTCCCATAACGCTGGGAGGCTGCAGCAGTTTTCTTCAGCACTGGTGGAAGACAGGCAGTGGCATCTGAAAGATTCAGATGCTTTTATAAGAATGGCAAAAGCAGTGTGTCATCACGCAGGCTCTAGCCCTTTTGCATTCCTGTATGTGCAGTATCACAAAATGGAAAAGGGGCAGCGTTTGATTTGAAAAGCTGCAACGCTGCTTTATTGGGCTGTCATCCCTATCCCCCACCCTCACCCCGCCCCACACAGATGCACCGGAGGTGGCTGGTAAGAACATTGACCTCATGGAATACATTCCACAATGCTGGCATTCAGTGGAACCAAAAAGAGAACAGAATAATTTGACTTCCCACAAGGTTCTGCTGTTTCCAGCAGCCAAAGGAGAAATGACCAGATGGGAGGGGAAGTGGCCAGATGGGAGGGGATGGTCATTCAACTATTTGGTCAGCTGCCCCAGAACCACAAACCCTGGTGGTTCTGTTAATAAATGGAACTTCTTTCCAATCAGCCTCCAGCCTCCATTTTATTTCCAGCATCTTTCTCCCAGCTTGGAACTGAACCAGATGGATTTTTCTTCCAACATAGTGTTGTGTAAAGTATTTTGAATTTAAATAATTTCTAATTCAAACAAGCTCTATTGCAAGTTCAAAACAGTTGTTTTGCTCAGTTCAGGTGAATGCTGAGTTCAAACTCAACATGTCAGTCTTGATTCAACACAGCTGTTTTGCATGCAACACAAGAGGACAATCTGAGTTCAAGACGTTTAGATTAGAAATTTATTTTATTAATAAAATGTTTATAGCTTCCCATTTCACCAAAAGTAACTCTGGCCAGTGCACAACAATTGGAATGATTGTGCAGAAATGATTTATGTATTTATATTTTCAAGAGAGCTATAGGCTGCCTATCTTTGCTTGTGAGTTGTAACTGTTGGCACTTTCCAGTATTGTTTTGATTTGATTTTGATTACCTCACTCAGTAAACCCAACAAGTAGAGAAATTAGAGTTCTAAGTTTTGTATCTATAGGAAAGATTTAATAGCCAGATTTACTTAAAAGATTTGTTCATAAACAATACATGTCACATTTCAAAACAATGTTTTTATCTGTATAATGTAGTGCGTAACATTTCTAACATAAATGTAACCTTGATGGAAACTAGTCCAGTGTCATTTCCAGGACTTGTAATCTTCAGATGTGTGGAAAATATTTGCAGAATTTGCAGCCAGCATCACAGCCAACATTCCTAGCACATCTGGAAATTACCCAATTTCAGAAGTCTGCATTAACTTAAGTAAAACTTGACTTGGAGCTCTAATTGGAATACTTTTAAAATAATTTCACAATGTTTTCTGAGCCCTTAACCCATTTTAAACTTTCTGTAGCCAAATCATTGTCTTCCATTTTCTATTTATTAATTTTTTTTATTTTCTTATATTAAGGATAGAAGGCATTCACTCTGTGTTTCCAGCCTTGACATTTCTGAAGTTATCTAACTTTTTTAGAGCAATTAATAGGTAATTTCTGAAAGTAATCAGCAAGAAAAGAGTGAACTTGTTTTTTTTTCTTTTCCTTCCTCGCCTGGGACGCTTCTGTGCATGTGCAGAAGGAGTGCACGCGCGAACCAGTGGCAAACTAATTCAGAACCCACCACTGCTGGAAGTCTATCTGGAGCACTTTGAAAACTTTTTTTTAAAAGTTCAATTTATTGCATATTCCCTTCAACAGAAGTCAGACCACAGTTAATCCTTGATTTATGACCACAGATGGGTCTGGAATTTCGATTGTAAATTGTATTGGTCATTAAGAGAGGTGCCCACATGATTACCTCACTCAATGACTTCTATTCCACCCCTCCAAGATGCAGTCGCTAGCAACCACATTAAATGGATGGCGTGAAAGATTTGCCTGCTGAAAGAGGGCAGGCAGTTCTCTCCATGTGCAGAAGGGAATTACCGGTACTCTGTTGGGCTGTTTCTGTAACACCTTACTTTTATCCTGCATGATTCCATATCCATGGTCAGTTGTTTTCCTATTGTCTGAATATAGAATCACCATTTCTGCTTAGCATCAGCCTAAGTTGAAACCATGATTAATTGCTGCTTTCAAATTCTAGTTATTGCTTATCAGAAATGGTGATATATTTTTAAATAACTTATCCTAAATTATTGGTTTATTGAATGATTAACCTATAGATGGCAGTCAAGCCACTGCTAAATGTTGGAGAACTGAAGTTTGAGCAATCACTTTCAGATTCTCATGCCAGATCATATAACTTTGATAATCCAAAAGGGTAGTAGAAGAACAATATATAGTATGATTATGAGGAACTATTTGGAAGGGTATAATAATTTATATGTGCTACTTTCTCATTTAGCTACCACTTAAGGTTATGTGAAAAATTGGTAAGTATCTTCCGATTCTGTATTTAATTGAAAAAAGATCTAACTATATTTAGTAGGATATATTCAGTTAAATATGCATGGTTTATAGTCTTTAAGTTTCAATCCTCCATTTATGTATGGAGGCTGAAGTCTGATAGTTATCTGTGAGTATGCTTAACTGAACTCTTTAGGGTTTACATCTGAGCAGCCTGAATAAAATATAACTATTATTCTGCAGTTTTTATCTCAAGTAAACATGTCATGGACAAGGTGACATTTTAGGACACCAAGACATAATGCTGTTTGGTGATTTTGGTATAATATCTTACATGAAACCAGCCATTGTGGTTTATAAATTATTTATTTATCGCTCAGTATGGTATGTTAATTCCATGGTAGAGCAAATCATGAGTGATGATGATATA
>JANHGD010001646.1:189293-199700 GCA_027560375.1 Imantodes cenchoa
GAACCTGATCTGTAGACAGTCACACTTAAATAACAAGGACTTAATTTTGTTATTAAGAACTGGAATATTGCTATGATATTTAATATGAGACAGAATCACTATAGAGAACAAGTTTATTTTACTTCATATTTCCTTAATAAAGAACTATGCAATTAAAACATACAGTAGAAAAGTAATTACAAAACAGCAACATTACATTAAAATAATTTGAAATTAGGAATTTTCAATTATAAAAAAGTTAATTTCTACTTTAAAATTAACATAGATAGTAAACTAATGTATACAAGATATACATAATTATAACAACAGCTTTCAGATTTATGTTACATATCTCTTTACTTTAAAACAAGAAAAAACTCAAAATAGAATTAAAATTATATTCCTGGTTATTTCTTGGACATGATTACTCCACGTGCTTTTCTAATGCAGTCCCAAAATTAGACAGCAGTATCATAAAAAAGTAAGCCTTTTGTAATTTTTTTTAAAAAACTATTTTTGTCAAGCATTTAAATTTTGTCTATTGGCTATACAGAATCACTTTACAGACATTCAAAATGAAACCGGTTCTGTGTGTAATCGTCTAAGGACAATAAAGAGTAAAGTACTACAAAAAAACCCGTCATCAGAAATACAAACAATTCATATACAAGAACTATTAAAAAATCTGGAAATTTTAATATCTCAACAGCTTACCATACAAGTGCTAAAACTGTGAATAGGGTACTATTTGGATCTACTGAATTCAATGGCTTTTAAAAAAAAGCAAAATAACTTTAAGCAACCTTGGAAAGTCGAATTTTAGATATATTTTTCAGTATATGAAGTGTTAATAAATTTAGAACCTTATGGAGTGCTCATCTTCCTTTATTACTGGGAAACTTAAGCTAACTCAGCTATTCTATTAAAAATGACCCCTGTTTCATTTCTGGTCAGCAATATATTTGGTTTTAATACTGATTGGATAATTGCCATTGCAGGAGGAAGAAAATTAGTGTGCTTTAATTGTATCCAACATTCAAGCAATAAAATGTAAACAGTGTTCCTTTAACACAACAAGCACAAGATAAAAGATTAAGGCTCAATAAATTTTAAAGATTAATAATTGACTTATCAGTTTAAGACTGTATTGACTATGGTAGCTTCTAATCTAAAGGATCTGGTTTGGTGTATCTTGTAATTTCAAAATTCAACTTAATCACATATGACTGCAGAACAACCACTAACATCTCCCTCCTCTATTTCTGTCTACATATAATCCAAGAAGTACATTATTCAAAGAAAACACAAGAAGATCTTATGATGAAATCTTAATAATTAAGAGGGCGTGATCTAGTTCACAATAAAAAATACTGGCTGGCTGTATTGGCAGGAAGGATTTATTAGGATTTGCTGAGCTCAATGGCTGTTGTGGATTACTGGATATATTCAGCTATTTTACAGTGCCAGAGGCAGCAGTGATTTCTCCTACAAAAACCTGAACATTGCTGCCATAATTAGGAAAGATAGGAGAAACAGATGCACCTTTAGAAAAATGGGATATGATTTTCAATGTGCAATTATTGGAAGATGATAAAAAGCTACCTTTTACTAAACCAAATGCTACTAATTAAATAACTGAAGATGTTTCTGAACCACTTGGCTACTGTTATCCATTCCACTTTATAACAACAAAACCAAGTTTTTTTGTTAAAATACTACAATATTCATATGTATTTGCTACTTAGGCATGCAAGTTGAGAATTAGGATCTACGTTCATATGTAGATAATGAAAAATATTTTCTAGGGTAGAATTCCAGTTATTTAATAAACTTTAATTTCAAGTGTCATTTTTGCAAATATGGTATGAATTTGCAAATAGTAATTAAACTAGATACATATAACTAAAATAGTAGTTACATGTATCCTAATATCCATATTGTTAGTGATATTTTTAATTTTGAATCATCTCATGTTAAGCTCTAAATAAGAATGTATGAACTATATTTAGTAAAATGTAGATCTGAGCAATAAATCAATGCCTTTATTGTTTGTATAATAGAAAAAAAAATTATACTGTTGTAAATAAACTATGTTGATTTTTCTTTTATTGCAAGCAATATATATTTATTAAATAAGACTTAGTAGAAGAGTTTCAACTAAAACTAGACTTAATGTGGGGCAGAGTTGATAGCTAGATATTCAGTAGTTGGAGGTTTTCTAACAGAAGCCTTACTAAAATAAAATATAGTTAAGTGGTTGAAAGAAATGGGAATTCTAATATATAAAAGTCAGTCTTTGTATTACTGATTTAAATATGATTCGAAGTGTTGGGCGGTTAAAAGAAATCAAGTGCTGTGGTAATGGTAATGATGAGCAAATCTTGTGTATTATAGACAGTGAGAGATCATCAGAGCTGTTTTACACATTCTCCCCATATAGGAGTAGCAACAGCTATCTTCAAGCTCATAGTAAGGAACTCTGAAAAAGTATGCTAATAGCTAACTCCAAAGCAAAAGAGGCAAAAACAGCATATACTGTATTTGTTGTAATGCAATAGATGGAAACAATGGCTAACTGAATCCCTGGTTCATGTTACGTTTTCCATGCAGGCGCTATAATGGGATGACAGGAGAAATGCTGAACTGAGAAAATATTATGTGAGACTCTTTAAAGTATGCAATGCTTGCCATAAAAATAGCAAAGGCTCAATTCAGTTTAAACAAGCAGAAGAATGTAAATTCACTTTTTTAAATTATCAAGAGTTCATTTATTCTGAAGTTAAAAATAAATGTCACTGTTCAGAAAGTGCGTATGAACCTTGTTCTAAAGATTTTTATACATTCATTTATATTTTCAAAATAAAAATAAAGTACATGGTTTAGTTTGGGAATAAGAAGATAATTTATTTGTAAACTTTGCTGTTAAGTTATTGCTTTTTCCTTATAGCTTGAGGAAATTAAAGTCAGATGTTTCCCTCTTTAAAGAAAAAAAAGACTACACAAAAACATGCTCAAAACTGTAATTCAGACCACAATTACTTCTAAATTTCTTTAATAATATAAAGATTGCTTCTGAATAAATCTTTCTGAAAGAACTTTATTAAACTCCATAGGTTCACAACCTGAGAGCCCAGTTACAAATGATGTCTGAAAGCCTTGTATGCAGACACCCCAAAAATTACTGTATTCAAATACTTTTGTTAAATTATAATTCTTTATCTGACAGCAGGGCAAAAGGAAATTGATTTGTATGAAAATAGTAAAAAATAAATGCCCGGATAATAATAATTTCAACACATTTAATATAATTAAATATAAATCTAATTTTTCCTCCAGACCTCATAACTACTTCATGGAATATACTCTCCATCATGCAACTGAAAGGACAAGAATGACCTTTGGTTGAGAAAAATATGTCCATCACATTTAAGTCAGGATTCACAAAAGCTTTCTTCTCACAACACACTATTCACTGAAGAGTAATTATCTTGGGGAGAATTTGGTGGCCAGGTGGATATAATCGTATAGCTTTCTTGCAATAGCATGCGTTTTGCAAATGCTGCTCTCTGATCTACTCCCTAACTACATTGTAGCCTAATGTGGTGAGAGAACTTAGTCATATGATCTTGGGAACTCAGTTCATTTATGTATGGATAACGTACCCTGCAAACTTGGTTAGACTTCTCAATCATCCGCATAGACAAGTGATTCTCAATAAAGCCCAGGCACAAAAGGACGTCAACAGCGATAATGTAGTAACTGCTCCAAGCAACTGTTGATGCCCAGAAATATCCTACAATTCCCACAATAAAGTATGATTTTGCCAGAAGTTGGATGCAAGGGTCTCAATGTTTGATATATAGCTACTTTCTTGTGAACCTTATTTCTGCTTTTCTTACCTTGTTTACTAATATTTGGATCATGGACATTCAAGAACTTACCATGTTTGATCAAAAAGTGATTTAACAACTCATATTTTCTACAACTTTTGATCAGCCGACTATAGAAAATAAAATTTTAAAACACCAATAAACATTACATGGAGCTCACTAGATCACATGTATTTTATAGATCATATTTTTAACTTTTAAAAATATTGTAATTTTAAGTTCTCTAATAACGTGACTGACGATATATTTATTGCTCATATTTCATTTCTATTAGATTCTAGTATTAGCATCCTATTGTTCTTTTTCTTCTAGAAACTCAACAAGTTTTTCTTTGTTTTTAAATAGCATAAAATAAATGAATCTTGCGATTACTCTAGCTCCAAAAAATTTTCTTACATCACAATCTAAAATGTCAGTTGATGAATCTACAGCACTCACATTCTTATCATTCTAATATATGGACCCTAGATCAAACTTAAAATAAACCAGGGTTAAATGTTAATTTTTGAGAAGGAAATAGAACTCCAATTGGTTGGCAGACTTCTGTATTAATTATTCTACTTAGTCACATATGGATGCTACAACTTATCATCCCACTGTATCAGTCCATTTTAATTGTAGGACTACTGATATATGAAGCTTGTCTACTACAATGGTTGTAATATACCAAAAGAAGAAATCAATGAGAAAAAAAAATCTTATGTAAGGATGTTGCATTACAATTGATGAATACACATGCATGTTTGGGAAAGTTGTTTATAGATGCTGCAACTGTACATGTGCATGAGTGCAGATGTCTATGTGAATAAATAAATAAATCACACATTAAAATGAACTACTTGAAAAGTTTCTAAACTGGCCATATTTGGTGGGGAATTATGAAATGGAAGAGCACATTTGAAACACTGTTTTAGCTATCACTGAATGTACACAGGCATTTTGGGAAACAAGGACCCAAATTAGGCATTTTGGCCAAGGAAAATCAGTGGGCTTAAATTTGCATTAGATTATGGCTCAATATTCTAATCACTTTAATCTTAAATGAACAAAACAAAAAGGTGCTGAAAGTAGGATATTGGATAGAAATCATTGTGGATTTTCATTTATGAAATACATTGCTTTTGAGTGTTGCATTTCGTCCTGCACTTTCACCTAAGCATAGTTAATATAAATTTTCTATTCATTTTCCATATATACATACATAATTATCTACATTTGAACTTTTTTTCCAAACACTTTTTTGCAGCCTTGGTCAGGCTCATTATTACCCAGTAATGGAAATGAATTTTATCATTTTTAAAATGTTCATATTCATAATTTTCACTATAATGAAACGTTAAGCACCAATATGGATCAGAAATAAAGAAGAATTTAATTTATGATATCTATTAAATGCTATTTCATTCAAAAATGAAATAGTTTGCATTGGAATATCAATTTGCTTCTTCTTCTTACATTAATTCTGTGTATTAAAATATAACGCTATCAGCCTCTGAGGATCAGATAAGCACTGTATCGTATTCCAAAATTAAGAACCTTTTTTAAGGCAGCCAAAGAAATATTCACACCTCCTATACAGGTAATTCATTTAATTACCATTCAGAGTTACAGCAGTATTGAAAAGAAGTGACTTATGACCATTTTTCACATTTACGATTCTTGCAGGATTCCCATGGTCATGTGATCAAAATTCAGATGCTTGGCAAATGTCTCATATTTATGATGGCTGCAGTATCCTGAGGTCACATGATCATATTTTGTGATCGTATGTCACAACCATGTCACTAACTTAATAGTTGCAGTGATTCACTTAACAATTGTTGTTAGAAAGGTTGTAAAATGGGGCAAAATTCAGTTAACAAATGTTTCACTTAGCAACAGAAATTTTGGGCTCAATTATGGTCATAAATTGAGACTACTTGTATATGTATAAAAATCCAAATGCTCACATATTGCTAATCTTTGATTACATCTTGTACAATATTCATTCAGAAAATTCCAGTAATAAAATTATTCCAAGATAAGCAACCTTTTTCAATAAGGGTCAAGTTAATTCAATTGAGGTTTTATTCATTATTGCTAATGTTCAACAGGACCAAGGCCAACACAGCAAAGCACTCAATCCATTTCTTCCCTTAACATCAAATTAATGACTAATTTATGGAGCTCATAAGTTATTTTCTGTAAAAACAACTAGTATTAAATTTTGCTGTAATCTAAATACTTAAGTCACTGATTCTTTTGACATGTATCCATGTTTACCAGTATAACATTATGAGAAATATATACTCAGATTTAATGAATGTAAATATTCTATAACTAGGAAATCTGAAATCACAATATCAAAAAGTTTGCACAATTTTCTCTAGTAAGGATAAATTTAATTTACTTTCATTTCTATATCCAAAACACAGCATCACAAATTTCAAGTTTAATTTTGAGGTGTTTTTTTTTACCCTTTGCATGTGTATGCCATATATTATATATATATATTTATATATAATCTACTTTCAGTGATACAATTTCAGAAACATCACAGAAATTAAGCAGATATTTGAAACTTTCTGTAGGCACTCTTTTTTAAAAGTTTTCTTTAATTGTGTGTCTGTTCATGGCTCCAAAGACTAAATGCAGTTTTGAATGTCCTATGGCAAAGTTTGCACATATACTGTCTTTTGAATGTGATAGCTGACAGTGGTGGAGCATGATAAAAAAGTGTGTCAGATTTCTGTGGAACAAATAATTTCTCACTACCTGAAGGGGTTTCTGAGAGGCTTGTAGGACTATCAGGTTCCAAAGGCTGTATTTTGGGAAGTGGAGGGGGTGGAGGCAAAGGTGGTGGTGAAGGAGAATTAGCAGAAGAGCACATCTCAGGTTCTTTTCGCAAAGGTTCTTCTGAAGCTTGTGCCATATGGGACTGGAAATGACTCCACAATCGGAAATTGGTTCGGAAAGCCTTATTGCACACATGGCAAATAAAGGGTTTCACTGAGCATAAAAGTTCTTGATGACGCTCTAGCTGCTTGTGTACGGTGAAAATTTTTCCACACTTTTCACAGGGCCACAAACCAGTCTCTTTATTAGCATTGCCTTCCTTTGGTTCCCGGCTGCTTTCAGAGATCTCCTCTTCTACATCATCCACAGGTTCTTCTTTGATTTGAACTTTCAGCTGTTTGGAAACACTAAGGTCTTCAGGAAGGCATGAGGAATCTTCTGAATCAAAATTGATTTGCTCTGAGGAGTCGCTAAATACACCATCTTCTTTAGCTGCAAGAAAGCTGCCAATTTTGTTAGGCTCTGCTTGATAATGTGGTTTTGAAGCATTACCTACTTCACCATTGTGCTCCAAAACCGGTAAAGAAAAATTCTCTGTTGGAGCCATTGTATTTTGATTGTGCACCTCAACTTGATGGCGCCAAATACTGAAGGAGGATTTAAAAGTTCGCATACACTCCAAGCAAGTGAGCTTCTTATATTCACAAGTGACTTCATGATCATGCTTCAGTTCTGGAGAAGAAAACAGAAGACTGCAGTAAGCACAAACTGTTGCTTTCCGGCACAGCCGCTCATGATTTCCTTGTTCAGTAAGAGACGAAAGTTTAGCATTACAAATACGACACTGATAAACTTTTTTGTTTTCCACTGGGTTTTCAATGCGACTATCTTCTTTTGGTTTAATAAGAGTTTTATTTCCTCCAACCAATTTTTCTCCTGGGTGCATTTTTATATGCTGTTTAAACTGTGACAGGAAGCGATATGCTTTCCCACAGTAGGTACAAATGTAAGCTCCTCTATTTCTTGACCTCAGATTCCTTTTGATAACTTGTTGAGCTTGTGAACTAGCTTGTCCCTGAAACCCTGGTTTTCCACGTCTTAATTTAACAATCAAAGCCTTTTTAATTTCCCGTTCTCTTACAATATCAATTAATTTCCTCTGGAATTTTTCATCTAAGACAGCATGTGAACTAGAAGCAGGAGAGGGGTTCTTTACAATTCCATGTTGTGTCTGGCAATGGGTCCAAACTTTGAAGTTTGTGTGAAACCTCTTATGGCAAATATCACAAGCATATGGTTTCTCTGGATTGTGGTACATATTGACATGACGATGTAGGCCTGCTGTTGACCTGAAAATCTTAAGACAGTGTTTGCATTTAAATTTTTTGTTAGGCTTTGTTTCCTCCAGTTCACCACATTCATCTCTGCTAACATCAGAATCTGGGAAATCAACAAAGGGTACAGGATTCAAATTCTCTTCAAAATTGTCCTCTGACTCTGGGGAAACATGTTGGTCTACCTTCATTTTTTTGAGTGGTAGTCTTCTGTCTGCTTGAAATCTTCTTTTAGCTGGAAGTCTATTGAGCTCACTATTTTCTACTTTAAAAGAGTTAGTGAGTTCCCTGTGGTCATCTTCAGTCTTAAAACAGTCACTTTTGTTGACAGACGATAAAGTGTCTCCCACTGTAATTCTTATAATTTCAGATGGATCTGAAAGTGGACTGCTAGGTTCCATTTTAATCTGTACGTCTTGAGAATTCATGTCTCTGTCTGCTGATTGAGAAGCACTGAAGGATCTGAGACGATGTGGATGCATTACCTGTGCCTTATCATCAGAAGCTGCTATTTCTGAAGTATCTTTCATGGGTGATTTTTGTGATATTACATTCAACATTATTCCTTGTGCATTGTTCCCCACTAAAGATCTTTGAGAAAGCTTTAAATCAATAGAAGGTGAAGATATAGGAACTTGACTATCCATTGACAATGACCTTCGAAGAAGACTTTTTACAAGTGGTCCACTCCTGTCAGTACTTTGGCTTACAGGACCAGCTATCCTAGATGGGAGTACTAATCCTAATTTTGAATAATATAGTAAATTCCTGTCTTCACCTGAATTAGTTACTTTCTTTCTTTCATTCAGCAAAAACGTGGCTTCTGATGAACTGCATACAGATTCAATGGGTGGACAAACCTGTTTCAAGGATATTTCCTCTGCTTTTTCTCTTAATAGTTGATCACTTTCTCCTAGTTCATCAGCTGCCAGTTCTTTCTCTATAAAAGATTTCTGTGATAATATTGCATTTCTTTTCATTCTACTTTGATCATCCATTGTAACTGAAGATTCATGGGTCTTTGAATATCTTAAAGAACTATCTTTCAACCATCTCTTTTCATTTAGTGATAGGCTATGTTGAAATTCAGTTGACTGTTGTGACCACTTAGTTTTGATAGCAACCGATGACAAAAAATTAGAACTATGGCTTATATCATGGAAGGTTTGACCAACATTTTCCCCCTGTGTTTCATTTTTGCTCTGACAAACAATGACACTTCTTTTCTGGGAGCCACTTTCATCATCTTCTTGGAATAATATTTTCTTGATTGGACATGCAGGCAAAGGAAGTTGAGGACTTCTAGATACAATGTTAGTAAGAAAGGAAATTCCAAGACTGTAGCCTACCTCTTGCACACCAGCCAGACTGCTTTTCTCAACAAACAAAGATGATGAATAAATGTAGTTTAATACATTATCAAAGGTATCTGGTTCACAGAAATCAAGTTGAAATACTGACTGAGACTCATTTTCTTTCTTAGTGAATAGAGACTGGAAGTATTCACTGCTGGCAGCTAGAACATTTTTATGAGCTCGAAATTTTTGATCTCCTACTATGAGAACAACATCACAAAGTTGTCCTTTCAGACGCTGTTCATTTAAAGCACTTAAAAGAGAAATAGCATGTGCGGGATTTATATAATGCAAAAGTCCATCCATGATTGTTTATCTGAAAGACAAAAAAAAAACCAGACTCTCACTCACAAAATAATTTAGATGGAATAAAAATAAGTAAAAGAGCATTTTAAAAATAGTATCTCCAAAGCATAACATGGCCTTAATATATTTTGTTTAGATTTTTAACATGTGTAACATTCTATATCAAATAAATAAAAATAGTATATATAGATATATATGTAAAATGTAGTACAATGTACAATCAGCCTAATACACAATAAGGAGAAAAAGTCCACTTTGATTTTATCTGCATACATAAGATAATTTAAATATTTAGCAAACAAAACAAAAAAGTTTTAGCTTTTCACTACGTCTGTAAAACCTAACAAAAATAAAGACAATTGAAAGTAAAACTGGTTAAATATTTAAAGGCTTCTTTTGAATTCATATTTAATACTAAATACAAAGGAAATAATCCCAGTTTAATGAAGTGGAACAGCGTGTACTATATGTGGGTTGAATCTAAGATAATTGTTGATGATGTTAATCTTGGAGTTAATCTATGCTCATCTAGGTGCTAATCGCTGGCATGGAGGTATTTTAGTCTCTTGTTCTCTTTTTGGCTTGTTGATTGTCTCTTTTGCATAGTATATATTGTTTATGTCTATGTGTCTCTTGTCAGAGTGCCAAACTTCTAGAAATTCCCTATCATTTTTGGACTTGGCTTGGTCTAGGACAGTGTTTCTCAACCTTGGCAGTTTGAAGATGTGTGGACTTCAACTCCCAGAATTCCCCAAATACCAATGCTGG
>JANHGD010001646.1:203942-216852 GCA_027560375.1 Imantodes cenchoa
TCTGGGTTGAGTCTAAGTCTGTTCGCCCCCATCCAGACCCTAACCTCTTCCAGGCACTGATTCATCACAGCCACCGCTTCACTGAATTGACATGGAGTGGAAATGTACAACTGCGTATCATCAGCATACTGGTGAAAACTCACTCCATGTTGGCGAATGATCTCACCAAGCGGTTTCATGTAAATGTTAAAGAGTAGGGGCGAGAGAACCGATCCCTGCGGCACCCCCCATAAGAGGGGCCTCGGGGTCGATCTCTGGCCACCCACTAACACCGACTGTGATCGGTCAGAAAGATAGGAGGAGAACCACCGATGAACGATGCCTCCCACTCCCATCTCCCTCAACCGACACAGAAGAATACCATGGTCAGTGGTATCGAAAGCCACCGAGAGGTCAAGTAGCACCAGGATAGAGGAGTATCCTCTATCCCGTGCTTGCCAGAGATCATCGATCAGCGTGACCAAAGTGGTCTCCGTGCTGAAACCAGGCCTGAAACCAGACTGGAAAGGGTCTAGGTATCCAGTATCATATTGGCTGATAATATAAATATGAAAATTTTTTACACTCAGCTGCAACTAATCAATCCTTAGTAGTACTGACACTGGAAACATACTTAATCAGTTATCACTCATGAAATTCAAAACCCCCTACAGACTGATTTTTACGAGCAGGCAAACATCCTTTTCAAAAGCCTTTAACGAAAGCAGTGCTTCTAATCATGTGTGGTTTCCTAGCAAACTGCAATGTGAAAAATAGCTCATATATATAGGTCAAACAAGATGCTCCTCTAAAATGTATGAAGACATTATTTGTATAATTCCCAATCATCACAGTATAAGTTAAATACACTTTAACTTATACTGAATATTAGTTAGGGCAGACAAGTTGAAAGGAAGTACTTGTACTTGTACAGAATGCATCCCAAGGCCTCCCAATTCAAATTTTGTTATCTCTGGCTATCACAACTTTCTCAAATTATAATATCCCCCAGGTATTTTGACCTTTAACTTTCATAATTATTTATTCATAATAAATGAATAAATAAAAAATAAATAATTCCTGTTCTGTCTGGGAATTTTAGGAGCTGAACTTCAACACTTGAGGGCTCAGAAATGGTTGCACTGATTGGAACAAAAAGCATAAAGTGGTAATGAACCCTGAAACTTAAGACATCAACCACCCACCCTTCCTTTCCACGGAGAACGAGCCTGGGCCAAAATGACATCACATGATTTAAAGCTCATTACTGCACATTCATTTTCGGCGCATGCTCATTGCGCTCAATTATACCCCACCCAAATTATTATTCCTAAAAACTAACCGCGTAGGCGGTTAACGCTAGTGTATATGGGCAAAGCGCAGGCGCAGCACAGAAAATAAAGCATCTATGAGCTAAAAATGGGCAACAGACATGCGCGCTAGGCAACTAATAAAAGCAACGACGTGAATGTATGCCACAGCGTGAACGCGTCTATTAGGATCCACGCATGCGCTGTGAAGGGGTAAGAACTCGTTTTGTAACTGGCGCAGGCGCACACAGGAGCTTAAGACCGCAGCCCTACTCAGTAGGGGAAAAATATACCTCAGAGTTACGTCAGGAAAAGACGCCTTTGTGCACGGGGAAACCCGAACCTTTGTCCGGGAGGAGTCCCACCTTAAAGGAGCAATACCTGGGGTCTCTTACTTACCTTCCGCGCACCCTCTTTCCTTCCCCCTTCGGCCGTCTCCTTTTACGATTCACCCGCGCGCGCCGCCGCCACCGCCGTGATTCCATCCATCTTGAATTTGACGTCATCCCACACCAGGGATGAAGTCATCGTTGGGAACGCTTATCACGTGCGCATCTTTGCGATTGGTCGATGGTGGCCGGATGGAGGAGGGGGAACGCGCCCGATTCTCAGAGTGGGGGGGTGGGGAGGCCCGGCGGCGACGCGGCTTACGACGAAGAGCCCTTGAGGGGAGATTCCTCTCCTGCGCGGTGGTTCCCTTCCTCTCCCCTTTGGGAAGCGCCGGCGGGCCATGCTGCGACTGAGACAACGACGCGGGTCGTGGGAGAGCCGCCCAGGAAGATTCCGGGGCGCTGAAGCGATGCGAGGTGACCGCTACCTTTGAGGCTGACAGAAACCGGGGCAGGCGGTCCCGGGTATCCTGCGCCGAAGAACGATTTGGAGAGGACGGAGCTTTGGTCGGGTTAAGATTGCAGAAGCAAGTTTTCAAGCACAGTTTTCGGCTCCAAGATGACCGGTTTTCCCGAAGGAGGCAGGCCGAGGAACTTCCAAATCCAGGCTTTCAAATTGGGGGGGTGGGGAGGAAGGCGAGAGTATATAGTTTTTTTGTGACAGCCTCTCGGCCTCTTCCAGAATGCTAGGTTTAAAAAGAAAAATATCATTCCTAAGAGGTCTGTAAGGGGCGTGCATAAGCGCACCATATGCCTAGCGTCCCTGTCTTACTGTCCTAATTTACCTGCACCTACTTTGCTTATGTTTATACCAATACCTGCTTATCTTGTACATGTTTTTGACAAATAAATAAAATAAATAAATAAAAATAAAAAAAGTTTACAGCCTGTCCAAACGAACAGAATAAAACCGGTTAAGAACTAGGAAATCTAAACTTATCTAAAATACAGCAGATTCAACCTACAGCACTCAAAACAGTCAGAAGTCCATTGAAAGGTAGCAGAGTTGCCGAATTCTGTATTTTGAGAAAGCCATGCTGCGGTATTTTTTCCACAATAATAGCGATTTGATTCCCTACTAGTAATATCCCACCAGTATTAAGGTGTCTGTTTTTTAATATATAGATATTTAACGTATCGTTGAGCTTTATTTCATAAGCACTCTGAACCAGCCACAATATGTGGAACTCATTAAATTTCTCGTGATACATTCTGCATGTAAGTTAAATAAAGCATTTGGGTGCACTCTTTTCCCAGTTTTGATTCATGTACAGTATGCTTTAGATTTTGCTTGAACTTTTTTCCTTTGGGTCATCTCATGCATTCCTTAATGAGCAGGTGAAGTGGTCTGATATACCCATGTTTAACGGACTATTCATAGTTTTGGACTATACAGTCAAAAGCCATTGTATAATCAATAAACCAGTCATTTTGGAACTATCTTGCCTTTCTATGTTACCAATGTGATCTGAAGTGTTTTCTTGAACATAAATTATGTATCTGACAATTTTTGTTCCACATTCTGTAGTAGTATGGATTATAAAATCTTGACTGTTATGATGAAAATGCAAGTGTTTCACAGTTGGAATTGGTTTACCATTGCCCTTTTCTGGTATAAATTTATCTTTTCCAGTCCCTTGGCCACTGCTGTTTTCCATAATTGCTTGCAAATGCCAAGTAGCTCTATAACTCAGCTTGCAAGGTTTTGAATTGTTGGGCATTTATCAGCTGAAGTTTTGTATTTAACTATATTCAATATTCTTAGACCGAAATTATTTTAATTTTTTAAAATTCTGGTTAATAAATTAAGATTTGAGGCATACCAATTACAGTTACTAATGGCCCAATAACCTGATTTTAATACCGGTAGTGACTTAAAACTATGAGATTAATATATGTCAGTTTCTTAAATTAATTTTACAATGACTGTAAATCTATTCTTGTTCTTTTTATTTTTTTCCCTTGGTTTTCCTTTGATTTTATCTGTAAATCTAATAAATTACAAAAGAAAATTACAGAATTCAAAGAAAAATTTTATGCAAAGTATCATGAAAGACAAAGAAAACAGAACTATATCGCCATAAAAAGCAAAATGAAACTGATACAGCAGCTTATTCACTGAATTAGAGCTAGACATATTGGAAACTAAAAGATAAATGGTATCTAAAAATGTCCCCAAGTACAATGTTCTTAAATGTAGAAAAGCGTTCATTCCATGGAAAGCCTTCCATTCAAAATTATTTACATTTTTATATGGATGTGAAAAAGTTTTTGGGAGAGATGGGCCATAAGATCTAAAATGCGATTTTTGGTAATTGTTTTAATGGATAAAATTGCTCATATGTGCTCAAGATTAGCAGCTAGGTGATTAAAACCTGATGAGATAATACCCTTTGCTATATCTGGAACATATTGACGCAGTGGAACCTGAGCTAGTAGACAGAGTTCTCTTGATCCTAACTCCGTTTATATTCTTAACCCTCTCCTTATGGTTAGTTAAAGCAGATAGGGAGAAAGCAAGGAGATGGGTTCAGGCAACAGACAAATGGGAAAAATGCCAGCAGCCTCAAGAGAGGCACAGCCCTTCTAAAGGGACCTGCTTCGGTTTCATTATTAGCAGATAGGTGAGCACAGTGCAGAACAAGTTCACCATGCAATAAATACTAAGATTAACAAGTACTGTGCTATACCTATTGTCCTCAATGGGAAGGTGACAGGGCATTAGTTACATAGAACTGTGGAAGAAATGGTTCATTTAAATCTTTGGCAATCAGAATTCACTGAAATTTCTTTGATTGCTTTCAAGAATGATTTATGGCAGGACAGGAGTGAAGAAAATATGACTACCTATAGACACTGAAGTGTAGGTGTTTTTATAGTGTCATCCATAGTATTTGGGCCTGCCTATTAAAACAGGGGGTAAAGACAACATTTTGTAGCAGTTCTGCTGTTTCCTGAATGGGTCCAGTTAGTAGTAGTGAGAGGAGGGAGAGGTTAGCCTACAGGTAGGAAAACCTACAGGTTTTACATTATTTGCTCTAAATTTGGTCATCGCCTTTTCACAGGATTGACTTTGAAGACCACCCAGAAATTTCAAATAATACAAATTGCAGAGTCCCATCTGTTTATGAGACAGACCTATTCCTGTCTTGTAACAAAATAATTTTGCTAGAAGAGATTCTCTAGCTTGTGATTTGCTTCTGAAGCAGTGGTGGGATTCAACATTTTTTACTACTGGTTCTGTGGGCATGGCTTGGTGGGCGTGGTGTGGCTTGGGGGGCGTGTCGGGAAGGTTACTGCAAAATCCCCATTTCCTCCAGATCAGCTGGGACTCAGGCAGAGAATAGATGGGGGTGGGGCCAGTCACAGGTGGTATTTACCAATTCTCTGAAGTACTAAAAATTTCCACTACTAGTTCTCCAGAACTGGTCAGAACCTGCTGAAACCCACCTCTGTTCTGAAGGCAGTTATGAATGGCTTAGGGCAGGTAACTAGGAAGTCTACAAGATCTCATATTCCAAACTGATTTTACTCACCGGGCCTGAGTGAACAGAGAGTGCCTACTGAAGCTTCCACCTACAAAGAAATAAGGCAGCCAAGACATTCTTTTTGACAGTTCTCAGCTTTGCCCCCTGAGATAAGGGTAGCTCTCATCCTCATTGCCTTCCAGATGTTATTAATGACCATTGTATAATATAAAGTTAAAAATGATGTAAGAATGTAATATAGTTTCAGATTATTGGGTTTTATGGATCCTATTGAATTGGCTCTTCGTTGCCCTTGGAAAAGCCTTCTAAAAATGGAAGGAACTGAATGAATTGATAAATATATAAATAATAACATGTCCTTGAATTTTTAAACAAATGCAAGACATAGCAAGTGGTTCAGGGGTGTTTCATAAATTGTGTAATTTATAGCTCATTTGAAAAAGACATCTTTAATTTCGTTTTTGTAAGAATTGTTTATGTAATATGTTTTAACCAAAAGCAGGAAGCTAGAAACAATAAACAATTTAATAAGGTGCTGTGGGAGTTTCTCAGGATAAAGCTTATTGAAGGTAGAGCCTTAAATGATCAGAAGAGGATTCAAAAGATTTCACTATGTTGGCTATGTGCATTTTGCCAAAACAGAAAAAGAGTGTCCAACTCAAAAAATTGTGACAGAAGTCACAGATTTGCTCATGAATTTGAGTATGCAGGTAGGTAGGTAAGTGGGTAGATTGATAATATAGAAAAAAGACACAAACCCACATGAACACACCCAATCTGCAACACCACACCACATCACACCATGACCTGACAATCAGATATATTGTGAATCTACTAAGTTTGCCCTCCAAATGTTATCTTTTGATGGGGAATTTCTTTGCTTTCCAGTCTTATATTTAAATCAGAGTAGAAAGTAGCCAGAGTATTATCCTCTGTAAAATGGGACAATGGTTGTTCTCATATTTACAGAAGTTCATATGTATTCAGTGTAACACAGATATCCAAGATGATATTTTCTCTTCCTTTTTTCTACAATTCAGCTTATTTTTATCTCCATCAACCTAATCACTGAATATATTAACATATTTGAAAAATAGATATATAGATACTGTTTTCTAAAACCTGTTTTGAATTCCCAATGGAATACTCTTGATGTGTTTCCATGGCACTGGTGCATGATTCACTATGGTTACCATAGCAATAAAATGCACAGTTCCTCTAGGGATATGAACAACTATTCTTAATGCAGCCAATATGATTCATTTAAAGATTTATTTTATCTCTTAATTAAAATTATTTTACAAGGCTGAATTCATATATGTATCCAGAACTGAGAACAGAAAATAAAAGCAGAACATTTTATTAATTTTTCCTGTGTGTTATTAGATTAACAAGAAAAAAGGAAGGCTTAATAATATCAAGTCAGAACTGTATAACTGAAATCCAAAACTGTTCGTTTAAATGTTGTCTCAGGGGCTCCTTAGATGTTGATTTTCTTCTTAGTTCCTTATATTGTATACTTTTATAATCATGGGAAAGACAGCAGAGAGGAAGTGCCTGATAAAATATGTGATCCTCAAAGACCTTTCTCAAAAGTACGGTCCCAAGTGGAAAATATTTACATAGATTCTAAAGACCTAAAGCTACTGAGATCATGACCACACAAAATATAAAATAGAAGCAGAACCAACTCATTCCTTAAGGCTACAATCCTAGGGAGAAAGTGCCACTCAGCATAGAGTTAACCTCTTTCAAATAAAATTGTTCTGTTAGTAGTCTTTGATCAGAAGTAGTCCTTAAAACTGCACTATATTAATCAAAAATATTTCTATATTATGTTGCTGTTGCAAACAGACAGTACATATTACCATCTCTAGAGGCAATGGTTATTGGATTACTGATATTAAGACACTGGTAGCCATATTCCCTGCCTCCTCATCTGAAATAAAAATGGTGAAATATAAGAAATTGATTTAATTTTTCTAGTTAGTTGCCAGATTTACTATAAAAGCACTAATCCCCCCAATCTTTAATCCAATATATATCACGATGAAAAAAGGTGGTAAAGATTTTCATATGTAATCTAGAATTTATGGTGCTATGAGAGAATGGATTGATACAAGGTTTAACTGCCACTTCTTTTGTGGCTTTTCTTGAAATTGTGATTGCTGAAAATTTATAAAGAAGTGTCTTTATGTAGAAATACAATATACACAAATATGAAACTTACCAAATTTTCCCTCTGAGGTTGGTGGAGGGAGGGGGGACAATACTTTGCGTTGTTGCCTAATCAGCTACAGCCTTTTCCTCTTTCTAAAATGTTATACAATACCTAGCCACTTTCATATTTTTAATTTTAATCTTGGTCTTTCTCTTGTTCAATGTTTTATTTTTTTCCTCTCCTGTTAAGTTCTGTCTAGACTTTTCCCCAGTTTATGAGTCCTCTCATAAGGGGAAGGAAAGGGCGGTACTATCCTCCAGTCCAGTGAACAGAGCTGGGTTTCAGCCAATCCTGACCAGTTCTGGAGAACCGGTAGCAGAAATTTTGAGTAGTTCGGAGAGCTGATAGCGGAAATGTTGAGTAGTTTGGGGAACCGGTAGCAGAAATTTTGAGTAGTTTGGGGAACCAGTAAATACCACCTCTGACTGGCCCGGTCCCCATCTATTCTCTGCCTCCTGAGTCCCTGATAGGGAGGAAATGGGGATTTTGCAGTAATCTTCCCCTGTCATGCCCCCCAAGACACGCCCACCCAGTCATTTGACCATCATCACATGACCCCCCCAGACACGCCCACCAAGTGACATGACCACCAAACTATGCCCACCAACCAAGCCACACCCACAGAACTGGCAGTAAAAAAAAATTGAAACCCACCACTGCCAGTGAACCAATATTAGTGTAATGTAGGGATAAAGATGCTGGACTTGGAGAGACCCCGGTTCAGGTCCCTATTTAGACATATTGCTTGCAGAGTGAATATGAGTCCTGACTTCTTCAGCCTAACATGTCATCATAGATTACTGTTATGCAGATAAAATAAAACCCTAATTTCCATTACCTTGAGTTTTCAGAGAAAATGCAATGATTTAATTTAATGAGCAATTTATCCATCATTTCCCTCCCAAAAACGTTCTCTTGTTTTTAAGTTCATGGAAGAGTGTTTTCATCATATTGTTATTCTGTACATGAGTGTAACAGGTTGCTGAGGACCAGGATGGGTAATTTAGATGCAGGCAGTCCCTTGGGAAAGCATTAACAAACCCATGCAAGCAAGATACTGGCTGAATTCTCTCTTTGTTCCAAGACCAATGTATACCTGTATACAAAGGAGAAAAGCAGTTAATGTTTTCCTTTATATTCTAATAACTATATGTAATACTACCAGCTCTTTTGTTTTCAGAGAACAGAGACAAATTTAAAAATGATGAGGGACTCCTGTATTTTATTCACTAAAGTCTTGGTAACTCTTGTTTTCATCCTATACATCACTTCAGCAGAGAGTACAAGCAACACCTTTACAGGTGAGTCACCATGCTACAGTTCTAATGGTACTACAGTAGTTTAATTTTAGGGATAATTTTAATTTAGAACCATAGATTTTGCTTGTCATATAATGCAGATGGTCATTCATCCTGAGCACCTTCTTCTTTTGTGAGACTTTGTTTCATCTAAATTTGTATAGAATTTTTAGATGAACTATGTAAATCTTGGAGAAGATTGTCTTTAGTGCTGGTGAAACTTCTGTATATATTATTTAGGAATCCCCATTTTTTTGCGCGAGGGGCATTTTAGAGTTGTAAGAGCATGTTATAGGTATTCTCACAAAATGGCTGCCAAGATGACTAATGCAGTTACTAATCGCTAGTTTAACCAAAGTCAAACTGCTGAGCTATCACTTAGCTTTCCAATGACCATTTAACATGTCTTTTTGTTTTGTTTTGTTTGCTGGGTTGGTAGACAAGGCATTAAGCTGTACTTCTTTTAATTATGCCTTGTTAATTGTGTATGTATAAACCAAATAAATACATTTTAAGAGACAGTACCTCTTGTTAATTTTCATTTTCTGAGATTTGCTGGAATATAACCAGGGCCTAAAAGTATTCTTGGAA
Source organism: Imantodes cenchoa (assembly GCA_027560375.1). NCBI lineage: Eukaryota > Metazoa > Chordata > Lepidosauria > Squamata > Dipsadidae > Imantodes > Imantodes cenchoa. The sequence continues at coordinate 213,219 of JANHGD010001646.1, forward strand.
TAAAGATCATGCTTGAGATTGATGTTTTGCTTTGAAGCATGCTAGTATCCCATTTAATCTATTTTAAGTTAAAAGAACCTAACAAACAAACAAAATTAGCTATAGGTTGTCGAAGGATGCCAAAGGACATATCTCCTGATTACATGAGAACCCTGTTTAGAGTTCTGGATATAAAGCTTTGCCTGTGCAGTTTGTAGTTCTAGAATCTTATTAGCACATCATCACTTCACAGGACTGCTTGAGACAGCAGAATGAACAAAGCAATTCTGGTGGAGTGCATTTTCTTTTCCTCCAATACTTGCATTGCCTCATTTGTTGTAAATTAATCTTCCCCAACTATTAATATTCCAGGAGGTAAGCATTTCAGCCTCTCTTCCTAATTTGTTATATCAAGACAGGTGAAAAGAGGCTATGAGATAGGGAGTTGTAGTTCTTTATTTTCAACTTTAAAAGATTCTTTCTACTGGATGGTTTGGCAGTGATACGTTTTCTCCACTGTTTTTTCTCCAATAATAACTGTGTGAAAGGGACTGTGTAACGAAATCCAAAATATTGCAAAAATCATTGAGGTTATATTTTATAATTATTCTGTTAAATCAGTTATTTGGATTGCATTTGATTTTATTTCCTCAAATTACATTCATGGATTCGTATTATAGATCTGATTATTTAATATATTCATCATTATTTTGGATGTGACTCCTATTTATGAGGACTGGAGAATTCACCTTTCGTAAAAACATCCTTTGATTCCCAGATTTTTAAACAACAGTCTTCTAAATCTCTTTCATCTCATAGGATTGTAGTTGTAGGGAAACAGGAGGAGGAAGTGTGTTGGATATGTTCACCACCTTGAGTTATCTCTAAAAATAATAAAGGCAGAATACCAATAAACAAATAAACAAATAAATAGGCTTTATTATGAAACAACAATGAAGAAAGATAAGCAGTTTACAGCCACAATATGTTGTATACTGTATATGTAGTATATTACAAAAATAACTTAACCATAGTTTTTCACTGTTTAAATTAAGAAAAATCTTAAAAATGTTACGTGAGCAATACAATTTGCCACCAATGAATGTAAAGTGTAAATATTTTAAAGCCATAATGAAGCCATAAAGCCAGTATCAATGTCATAATAAAATATAAGCTGGTAACATGATAATTAGCCAATAATTATAAACCTTGTAAATATCCAATAAATTTCCAGTAATTGTAGTGGAATTGTAGTGGAAAATTCAGCTCATTATTGAAAGACATTCACACCACATGTACCCATACCAAAGCACATTTTAAATTAGCTAGTGGCAAGCTAAGTCTTGTAACCAAGAGCTATACAGCTGAAAATGCTAATTTGTAAACAAATTTTGCTTAGCAATTCTGCCCAGGGGAACAGTAGTTTTCTGAGAGCTGGGCTCTAACCTCTAAACTGCTTGGTTTTGTTGCTGGATCCTAACCGAAGCCCGCAGGACTTTAGACTGCAATTATTGTTAACTTCTATATTTATTCAAAAGTAACAGATAGCATCTGCACTGAAGCAAATTTGTTTTGTGAATGACTTGAACAATGTGGCCTCCAATCAAAATAGACAAAATATAAGAATATCAATAGTAAACAACAGGTAATAATAGACAAGCCTAAATGATTTATCATGAAAGTTTTAGGAGTACCAGTTGATATGCCAGCATCAAGAAGAACATGCCACGGAACTCTTTCACATGTGTGAAAGCCATCCCAAAGATTCTCAATTGTGTGTGGGGAAAAATCTTGCCTCGCAATCAGGAGGTTGTGAGTTCGACCCTAGGTAGAGGCAGATGTAGGGTCTCCTGCTTGGGCAGAGGGTTGGACTAGATGACCTTCAAGGTCCCTTCCAACTGTGTTTATCTGTTATCTGCTTCAAGAGATTACCATGTTTTACTTAATGACTGGGTCAGTTCTGGGTTGGCTTGCTGTATAATAGGTATGTAGTTATATGCTTATTTACTTTATTTTATGCTCCCCATTCCTGAAGGTTCTGAGTGGATTTTGGATAATTACTTCTAAATTGTCATTTGTTGATTGAACATGATCTTGCATTCTTTCTTCTGGACCTTCAGGCCATACTCAAAATCATTAAAATATTGATTGAAAGTTTACATGCTATCAAACCAATGTCAACTCTTAGTGACCACTGAATGAATATGTACCTAATATAGGGTTTCTGTTCTTCTAGCGGTGTATACAATTTACCACTGCAACTACATCCTACCATCGTTCTCTTCCCCTTCCTTTTATTTTTCAGGATTGTGAATCTGCAAGGATAACAAAATCTTATGTTAACAATAGTGAACTTGAACAACATTCAGTAGTTGGGGGAAAGGTACCTTCTATGCCACTAATTCCATTCTAATAGATCACTCTGCTTTCTTTATTTTAGAAAAAAGTATCTCTTTGCTTGGTTACCATTTATGCAATTATTCTGTGATAAAAAATGTGAGCAAAACAGTTGCATATCAAAAATCATATGAGAAACAAACACCATGTGGAGGATGGATTCCTTGGAGAATGTGCACCGCAACCTATTACAAAGAAGAGTACCATCCTATTATGGTCCAAGAAGCTGTAAATGTGACAGATTGTTGTGCTGGGTATGAACAAATGGGTGTATATTGTTCTTTACGTAAGTATGAAACAGTGAAAAGACTCCGGCCTATGAATTGCAAAATCAGTAATATATTTAATTACAGTATAGGGTCAGCAAGTTAGGTCACTTGCAAATATCCGGATGACTTCTAGATAGCTGCAAATAAACTGACTTTTTGTATATTTATAATCTAGTGCTTATTCTTTTCTTTTTCTTTTTCATAAAGCAGATTTGGTAAATATGGTCCATATACAACTATAGCTGGCTGGCTGTCCGTCCATCCGGCTTATTGATTGATTGATTTGATTTGATTTCTGTAGCTGCCCATCTCAGCAAATGATATATATTTTGGGTATTGAAATATAGAAAAAGTGTTTTTGGCTTACATACTTTTTCTCTTTAATCACATACCTTTTAGAGAGCCAGTTTGGTGTACTGTTTAAAGCTCTAGGCTAGAAATCAGGTGACTCGGTTCTAGTCCTCCCATAGACATGAAAAACCAACTGAGTGACTTTGGGCTATTTTCTCTCTCTCAGCCCAACTCACCTCACGGGGTTGTTGTGCGGAAAATAGGAGGAAGGAAGGAATATTAAATGGGTTGTTTATAAAAATAATAAATAAAATAATAAAGGAGGAAGGAGTATTAAATGAATTATAAAATAATAAAGCAGGATAAAAATATTTTAAAAATACAAATAATTTTCTATGCATTGAAGCAAATCCCTAAAGTTCCTTAAGGTTGATGTATCTTGTGGAGAAACCTATTATTTATTTTATTTTATTTATTTATTTATTTCATTAAATTTATATACCGCCCTTCCCCCTAGGGACTCAGGGCGGTGAACAGCCAACATAAAAACATAAAATACCAAAACAATTAAATAGGATAAAAACATATTAAATAACAATTAGCTGCCAGTTAAAATCTAATTTAAAACCCCTATAAAATTTAAAACTATGTAAAATTCCAAAACTATTAATGGGCCAGACCGGCCTGTCGGAATAGGA
>JANHGD010001646.1:225453-237736 GCA_027560375.1 Imantodes cenchoa
TTGCCCGAAGCACAGCTGATCAGCTCCTCAGCTGTGTTTCGGGCTGATTATAGCTACTGAGCATGCGCGGAAGCAGAATTGTACAAGGGGACGGGCGCGTGCGTGCAAGCGTAGCAATCGCACATGTGCAAAATGTCACGATGCGAACCAGGGGCGAAGGTAAATGGAACCCACCCCTGGCTATATAACATAACATTGCCCCTACAATCCACAGCTGGTTAGATATTGCAGCTAGCTTTTAGGATTACCTACTGGTTTGTGATCATGTTTCATTATTCTTTTCTTTGATCCAGATTATGATCATGATATACCCAACATTCTTATTAAAAGTATGCACTCTTCTAATTTGCGGAGAAATTTAAGATCTGCATCACCTAAAATTAATGTACCAGTAGATTCTGAATGTGGTAAGTTGCTTTATATTTTAAAATTCATTTATTTTTAAAATTTGGTTTCTTTAGGGCATGTGAGACCTGCTTTATTTAAGCATGTTTGCTCTTTTAATTGTGTCTACACTATCATTTATTTATCATTTCTCTGTATATAAAGGAACCAATGAATACTTATGTAAACGAAACAAATTAATCGACCTACTGACACTGTTCGTAAGTATATCCTACTATTTCAGAACAATAGATTACTGTTCAGTATAGTTTATCAGAAAGCTTTTGCCTTGAAGACTTTCTTAAAATCTTAATATCATTTGAAATGGTTAGATTTAAAGAATGAAGTGCTGAAGCTGAGATCTTTCATAGATTGTTGCTTAAGGAATGTTAATGATTACTGTAAGATATCAGACATTGGTGCTTAAAGAATGTTAATGATTGCTTAATTGCTCATTCTGCTTCATATTTTAACTACTTTAACCAAAGCACATTCTTTTACATAAATGAGTACATATTTGACTCCTATCAATTTTGGCATATGAGATTTATTGTTTGGAATACCACATAATTATTTGTGCAACTATAATCCAATAAAATTGTTTATTCATTCAATTGGGAACAGTATTTCAGTTGCTAGTCCCAGAGTACCTTTCAAAAATAAATAAAAAGTGCTTTTTCATCCAGTTTCTAAATTTTTATGTCTGATTTTTAAGGAAATGTGGGCATTTTGGTCTTGTGAGAATTAGTATTTGTGCAAGCTGCTTTGCTGCCTGGAGTGAACTTCATGTTATATTTCTTCCGTAGACCTGTTTCCAAAGGTTTTTTTCCTAATCTCCTGACCAGCAGTAATAGGAATTTCAGTTTAATACATTTAGAAGGGATCAGATGGGAGAAAACAGTAAAAAAAATACACTTCCTTGCACATTCAGATATATGGTACTAGTCTTCAAATGATTTAAGGTTCAAAGTAAAGACAAAATTACTGAACCACTTGTTTCCTTTTTCTTCACTGTGCCCCTAACAATCGGAAGGGTCAGCTTTTAACCTGACCATTCAACCCTTGGGGCCAACAGAAACAGTCCATGAGTCCCATATATTCAGTGGAAACAATCCTGAATCTTGAGGGACAAATGTGATGACATTTTCACTTTGCTAGCCTTGATGTAAAGGCAAATGTACATTTTTTTCTATTGAATTTAGTGGAACATTTCTACATGTCCCAACTGCACAAAGAAATGCACGGGAAGCTCTAGAGCAGGAAAAAAAAAAAGCATTTGAATATAACATTTATAATGGAAGGCATGAGCTGCTTGGGAAATTATAGCCAAATAATTATTTTAGTTTAAACCTGAAATTTGAATTTTGTGTGCATTTGCTAGACTTGAATAAAATAAGATGAGCTGATTATAACAGAACAGGTAAACTGATGTGTGGGCACCTTTGAGTGAACTTCCTTTAATTCCAAGAGGAAGACTAACTAAAAATTGATCTTTTACTTTCCAGAGATGGTGACTAGTATTTGATAGGCTGAACCTCCAAACAGCTCTAGTGTCGTTCTCCACCTTCTTCAGCCAAATGACAGCAAGAAATAGAACAGGCCTCATCATTTTGTAAGATTGTCCATGGTATCACCTCCAACAATATGGGTGGCATATAAATTTAAGAAATAAATAAAATCTATACTACTTGCCAAGTAGCTAATGAACTTAGTGGAACAACCACTTACTAATTATATTAGTGTGAAATAGAAAACTTAATCCCTAGCCACTTACGGTAGATCCAGCAAAAATAAGAGTAAGAGTATCTATTTCCAGATATCCTAAATAGTTTAGTGTTTAATTTCATTCCATGGCAAAAATGTACAAATTTTCAGAAACTACGCAAAAGGCTGCCTTTCTAAAGTCAGGGTGTTGTTGTTGTTGTTTTTGCATAGCATCCCAATTAGAAATGCCAAGATAGAGCACCTTATATTTCTACCCTAAAGGTGGAGGAAATAATTTCTGCCCCTCAGCCATTAATCAAATTTTGCATTGACTTCATTTATTGCTAAGAGGAAATACTAAACAAACCATTTTATGCAATTAAAGTGCATGTCTATAATTTCTTAGTCACACAAAATATGACTGCAGAAGGTTTTTATTTCCCACAAATATGATAACGCTCACACATTTGTTGTTGCAGATTCTCCTCCTATTAGAAACCACAAGATCTTCAATGTAACTAGCGGCAGTTTTGAAGCATCTTGGAATATAAATTCTTTGCAGAACCATTCATTCCGAGCAGAAGTGTACAAAGGAAAGGAACTTGTTGAAAGAATGAAAACTACAGATATGAAGCTAACTATGTTAAATCTAGAAGCAGGTGTAATGTATACAATGAACATCAGCTATGAAGCTTGTGGCAAAAATATTACCTCCAGTAGAATCGTGAAAACAGGTACTGTATGCAATTATATTTAGTATTTTATTCAATTGAAAATATTTTTCTAACTTGTAAATCTTTCTCTTAAAAAGCTCCCTAATTTGATCTGATAGTACTATAAATCTGCAGTGCCTTAAGTATCTAATTAAGATTTGGGAAGCATTAGGGTTTTATTAATTTGTCTGTTCTCATATGTTTTACCTCTCATTGTATCACTGTCTTAATACTATATACTAATACTGTATCTTTTAGATGCCTTGATATTTGGTTTAACTCTAAGGATCTTGAACTATAACTTCACTGACCAGTTTCTCAATGTGAGCAGCAGAGAATACCAGAATTTTTCTATAACTTTGATGGCTGAGGTAATACTAAAACCCATTATATATTTGAAATAAATAGATAGAATAAATTTTATGTAATGCAACTATATCAACTTCGATGATTTTCTTATTTATTTTTAGTTTAGCATAAAATTAAGCTGTAGGCATAGAAAATACCTTTGGACTGCTAGAATTCCAAAGCCAATTTTTGGCCCTTAAGATGAAACAGAATCTGAGGAGAACAGGTAGGGAACAAGATAGTGGGTCCCTAACAGGAAGAATACTTTCTGTGTGCTAGAGAGGTGATGGTCTCCATTTCATTAGATACTCTATTTGTCTGGGATGCTTCAATTTGAATCCCTGCACTGAGAAATTGGTTAGGCTAAATGGCTGAAAACAAACTTTCCAACTCTATGATTCTATGAAAGGCTTTCATTTAATTGGCACTGCAATTGAGGGAAATTCAGCCCTTGAAATGACAGCATATGAAATGACATTCAGTTCTTGTCTACTCAGGTGGGTTTTGAACGTAAGAGGCAAGTAGCCTTGTGACAGAAGTTAATTTTGCTCAATATGTGATGGGTACAAATTAAATTTCTCTATAAACAGTATGCAGAAAATATAAAGAAAAATGACAACAACAAGAAGAAAATTCAATGTGTATGTCTGAGGTTTTGTGTGTGTGTGTGTGCATGCGCACACAAGAGAATTAAAGCAGCAATAGATCTCTTATCTGTTTTCAGATTAGGAATTCATATCCTTCAAATATGAACACATTACACCAATCCAGGAAGCTGAAAGTACAAGTGGATTCCATTAAAGCTGGAAGTATTATTGTGAAACTTAAAATCATAATACAAGATTTAAAATTTCCAAAAAACTTGTCTGCATTTGATTCAATGATTGCATCACTTCATAACAGTTCTGTGCTTGAAATTGATCCAAAGAGCTCTGCGGTGAAAGGTATATTACCTAATTTGAAGTCTGTTTTATAGTTCTGTTATTTTCTGAAGCAGTATGGGTTCTGGTTTACCTCGCTGCCAGTTTGCTCCTTGATGTGCTGTGCGGGCATGTGTGTGTTGCGCAGTGCAAAAAAAATCAGCTTCTGTGCATGCGCAGAAGCAAAAAACAAGATGGCGACGCCTATGGCGCCATCGAGAGAGCCGGTTCAGGGGTATGGCAGGCCTGGGTTGCTGCCGGTTCCAGTGACCCAGGCCACCAAGTTACTGTCAGTTCCATAGAGCCAGTCCGAACCAGAAGGAACCCATCTCTGCAGTGTTAGCTATCTAAGATTTGGTAGTCTTATGTACCTACATCTCTTTTTAAGGTGGGGGCCCCGCCTATATCTCACTGGAATCGCTGCTAAAACATGTTATCAGAGATCTAAATACTGGTGATATATTTTCCTGCAAATTTCTGGCAAGAAAATGTCTTTAAAAATGATGATAAATTGGGCCACAAATGTTCGATTTGGAGGAGATTCTGAGGCCCACAAAAATCTTAATTCTCTCAGTGCTGCCTAATGTCCACTAATCCATGTAGTGTGGCTGTAGTTGTATTATTATCTTTTTTACTCCCCCTTTTATTGGTATTATTACTATTATTCTGCTGCTTTGCATGTATACTGAATGCATCTGTACCGGAGACAAATTCTTTGTGTGTCTAACTACACTGGCCAAATAAGTATCCAATCCAATCCAATCCAATCCAATCCTGTAGTTGTCTACCCTGGTACTATGGCATTGCAGTGGATGCCTCCTAAACACAATGATTTTGGTAATAAGCTATCAATCTGTCTTCCTTTTCTTTTTTTAATTACCTAACTAGTTCTCCAGAGTAACCAGTGCAATTGTGAGACATTCATATATCCTATTTAAATAATTTATATAACCTGCTGTGTGATATTCAATGGTTCAAGACTTTTAACCTGTAAAATGAGGATTTTTCCAATGGAAAAATTGAGAGCAAATTTGTACAAGTACTTGTGATAGTACTATCTAATAAGGTCTCTGTTACAATATTAGCTCTAAACAGTGTATCATAGGCAAAGAATCATGAAATGCTGGTATTGAATTAATATCTGCATCTAAAACAGGAAATTCTGACTCCCAGATCACAAAAGCACCCAAATTTCTACAGATGTATGATATTCTTTGAAAGTAGCTGAAATATGTGTCTATCATTTACTTGGCATCACCTTTAAAAAAAAGGATGCACAGTCTGGATTGTGACATTGATCGTGCCAGTTTTGGACATATTGTGAGTAATTCCAAAACCAATATTACAGTGGCAGCAGCTGCACATAACAACTGAGCTAGGATATAGATGTGTGTTCATTTTCTGTGGATTCTCATAATGACTGAGAATAGCCTGGAAGATTCTCTGTCTTATTTTAGCCTTGGAAAGAAATGGGAAACCCTGTTAATTTCACCCTAACCTCCGAAAGCAGTGGATATCTGTGATGTTTCCTAAGGTGAGATTTAGATTTTCAAAATGCTGCACACTTTTTCAAAGGTGGACAAAACATAAAAAATGTATTTGAAAAATATTCTTGATGACTTGGCAACCACAATTGCAGAAACAAATATTCTGGATTTGCTGAAGATTATAAAAGTAAGAGCTTATACTTTGCTTCTTGTTATCATCCAATTTAACCTCATCTTTGTTTTCTTGAATGTTGATTTTTGAACTTCAGATTGGGATGAGTGTGCATGTAGAGCAGAAAATGATTGCAGTATGTCTGCAAAGTGTATAAATATGGAGGGTTCATATACATGCAGTTGCAAGACAGACACAGATGCCAATCCAGCCCGACCAGGCAGAAACTGTGAAGGTAAAAAAACACCGTCGGTTTATACTTTGATGGAGGATTTGTTTATTCCCATGAATTAGTAAAGTGTTTTCTTTGGCGCATTAAACCCCTGTGAGGGTTCTTTGATTTTATTATTTTTAAAAATAAATTATTAAATTTATTATATTGCTTTTTCCAACATTCAAGGTGGTGTACAATAATTTTTAAAAATATAACAAGTTAGTATAATTAAAATCAAAATCAGAATTAAAATAAACATTTAAAATAATGAATAATGGAAAGCTTGGTAAAAGAGATGTATTTTTGTCACCTTCAAAAAGAGATGATAAAACAAATGCCCTTAGGGAGCATAGTTCACAGACTTGAAGCCACATAGGAAAAGGATCATTTCGCCATGCCTGAGAATCAAACATCTTCAAAAAAAACTCTCTCCTAAGGAACTAAATAACTAAGCAGCTTTATAGCATCTGGCATCCCATGGGCCGGATGCGTCACGTGCAGGTCACGCCCACCCCAGCTCCGTGAATGGGAAAAACATCATGAAACATGTGACGGCAACGTGATGCGGCAAATTTGACACCCATGACATAGAGGAGGCTCTATAATTACATCTGGCTGTAGGGAGATTGTTAAAAAAAGTCAAGATAGTGGCTGCAACTATGCACTTGGAAGTCCCACATTTTTTTGCCGTGTGTTGCATACATGTCACATGTAAGAAAGGGGCAAGAATTTGATTGTGTAGTTGAAGCTCCCACCTCCCCTGAACATTCTTGTTTAGTTCCCTTTTGAATCTTTTCAACAGGTGAAGTTTAAGGAGTATAGCTGAATAAGGTGCAACATGGATCCTGCATTACTTAGAGCTTGGAGCCTACTTACATGGAGTAGTGCATGAACAGAGCTAGCTACTGTTTCATTTGTACAATTAATTCATTTCAGTTAACAATATTTTTTTCATGCATAAATGAAAGGAAATATCACTGTGTTATTAACATTTATACTTATTATGTACAAAATGCTGCTATTCAGGTCAAATTGTGGATCAAGTTACTACGCAGGGATCAAATGTAACTGATTATACAACTACTGCACCTTTCTCAATGGCAGAAATACAGGAAGTGTCATCTTTCACTAACTATACTGAAGCAACAGTGCTGCCCTCTAGTGGAATCCAGGAGTCAAGCACTCTTCCAGCAGAGAAGACATTGGCAACATCTCAGAAGATGAACATATTAGGGAATTTCAGGAACGATAGCACCTTAAATAGCACAGAAAGAGTTACTTTGGCTCCAGAATGGTCAGGCAATGTAACAATCTCAAATGGAACTGTAGCTGAAGAGAGATGGACCACCCAAGATCAGCAAAACTCTTCAATGACCTCATCACTTGGAGTTTCAAACATGGAAACCTATCCTTTTAAGAGAAATGAATCTACAGTAGAGGCTAGCACACCTGGCTTCTCATTTGAAAGAAGTTCTGAGAATGTTAATGTAACCGAAAACCCCAAATTTTATGCTTTGAACCATACCGTTGATAGTTACATGGGGGGAAATAACAGCTCTTGGTTTAATAAAAGAAACAACACAGCATCACCATCTTCTTTCAAGGAGAATATGAAGTTCTCCCTTGCTACAGATTTGAGTGGTGAGTACACCTTTATTTCAGCATTAACTTTAAAAGTAATAGATTATTATAATGAGAAAGGCAGTGTGGTTTAGAAAATGGACGCTAGTGGCAACAAGCCAGAGGAATGGTTCCATTTAAATAAATAAGGGGGGGAAAAGAACACTGAAGTTCTAATATTTTCATGGGATTTAAACTAATACCTAGCCCAGTGATGGCGAATCTTTTTTTCCTCAGGTGCCGAAAGCGTGTGTGTGCATGCTATTGCACACACTTGAGTGTCCACACTCATAATTCAATACTGCATCGCCCACCGTGCATATGCACACGATCCCCCCCGCTCCCCCATTACCCGATTTCAGGTGGGCCCGGTAGGTCCATTTTTCACCCTCCTCAGGTTCCAGAGGCTTTCTTGGAGCCTGGAAAGAGCAAAAATGGCCTCCCCTGCCCTCCAGAAGCTGGAAATGGCCCATTTCCCGACTTCCGCTGGCCCCATAGGCCTGTTTTGTGCTTTCCTCAGGCTCCAGAGGCTTCCCTAGAGCCTAGGGAGGGCAAAACGCCTTCTCCCACTTCCCGGAGGCCCTCCGGACACCTTAAAGTGCCCTCCCAGAGCCTCCACACAAGCCAAAAATCAGCTGGCCAGCACACACATGCATGCTGGAGCTGAGCTAGGGCAACAGCTCACGTGCCAGCAGATATGGCTCCGCGTGCCACCTGTGGCAAGCGTGCCATGGGTTCACCATCACTGACCTAGCCCAACCAGTTCCCTTGTTTGTAAAATAAAAAGATAAAGGTTTTCCCTTTCCAGTTGTATTTGACTCTAGGGGTTGGTGCTCATCTCTGTTTCCTAACTGAGGGAGTCAGCATTGTCCGAAGATGCTTCTGTGATCATGTGGCCAACATGACTATATGTTGCTGTTACCTTCCCACCAAAGTGGTACCTGCTTATCTACTTGCAATTGTGTGCTTTCAAACTGCTAGGATGGCAGGAACTGGGGGAGGAATGGTAGCTCATCCCATCGTACAGTGCTTGGGTCTCAAATTGCCAACTTTCTAGTCAACAAGCCCAGCATCTTAGCATTGAGGCCACTGCGCCCCCTAAAATAGGTGTTCATTATTTGCACAGAATGCTGATTGCCTTGGAACTAACTAATTACATGAACAGGGTCATAATAGAAGAAAAGTTTTCATATAATTAATTATTCTTCCAAAATTGTATCATTTGTTATTTAGGTTCTTTTTTAGCCTTTTCCAAAGATTAACCAGATAAGTATCATCTAAGCCAAACGTCCCCAACCTTTCTGGCCCCATTGAGTGGCTGCAGCAATAGTGACAACAGTAGCAGTAGTGGTGGTGATATGATTTTGCATGCACAACCCAGATCCTATGCATATGTGAATGAAGTTTAATTTGCTCACCCACCACTTGTACAACCCAGATCCCAACAGACCATGGACTAGTACTGGTCCATAGAACCAGGATTCAGAACCCCTGATCTAAACCCATTCTCTAGTTGGGGCTGAGGAAAAAAAAATCCAAACATGTTTCTACACTATCAAATATTCTTTTTAATAAGCCATCAAATTGTTCATAAAACAAATGTGATAGATAATTCTAACAATGGATTCAGTTGTTTCCTTTTGTCCTTTCAGCACCATTTCCAGCTGAAAGAATATTTTTTTCCAATGTGACGAATACTAGCTTTCAAATTTCCTGGACTACACATTTTTCAGCAAATACTACTTTCCATTTTCTGCTCTTTGAGGAGAAACAGGTGATAAAGGAGGTTAAAACCCAAAGTAGTCATCTGAATATTTCTGAACTAAAAGCAGGAACTTTGTACACTGTTAAAATAAAGCCAGACTTTTATGGAAATGAAAGTAAAACAATACAGCGTAAAGTAAAGACAGGTAAAGCAACATAAAATATGCATCTACTACCGTAGAAGTCCATAACAGAAAGTGTTACCTTTCCAGTTTAGCCTAAATAAATATGAACAGACATTTAGTGACATCAGATGTCTAGTATACTAGCATGCTATTTTCTTTCCAAATATCCTTATTATTTACGGAATCAAGTTTAGAGTGATTGCAACTTGTGAAAATGTTCCCATTGATTATATTTGGAATTTTTGGAATTTATCAAGAAAGTAATCAAAATTATTGATTCTTTGTAAGCAGGGTGTAGGTGAATATCCAAAATAATTAGAATATAACATAATAATAGTTGTGCTCTAAATATATCATATTTGCAGTAATAATTGTTGATATATGCTAATCATCAACAATTTCATTTCTTTTTAACAAGAGGTAATAGAGGGATGAAGGAAGAGGACTTTGGCGTTCTTTTTTTGTTTTTTCTATTTTTAAAAATTATATTGTGTATGATAAATATTAACTACTAATTCAGACTATTTGATTTAGTTTGTTAATATTCATACATAGTATATGATGAATGTGATATTTTAATCTTCATCACTATGTTGCTTTCACAATTATTTTATTTGTTCAAAAGAGCAAAAACTGTCCTGCAAATCTTTGATCGTAGATACAAAACACTCAGATGGTAAATATCACTTGTGTCTCTTAAATGTAAAGTTGTTCTTTTCAGTCGCTTTTAAGATATTCTTTAGATTTTCCATTTGAAGTGTAAAAGTGAGTTGGCATAATGTATTTGATGTTTAGAACCTGCCCATAAACTGATTACTTGTACTTTAACTAACAATGCTTGTCTAACTTGGTCACCTTCTCATATCTTGCAGCTGCCCAGAAGTTCAATGGGACGGTTAGGATAGTGAATCTGAACTATAGCTCAGAGTTCAGCAACTCAAAAAGTGAAAAGCACCAAAATTTTTCAAAGACATTTCTTAATGAAGTAAGATGATGATGATGATGATGATGATGATGATGATGATGATACCTTTTCAAAAACGAGACAGCTCTGTAATGAACATAATCAGATATTTATTTTATCAAGTATGATCTAGGATACAGGGCTGATCATGTCCCATGATTAGTCCATAATGTGGAGTAATGATTCTATGGCAATGGAACCTTAAGTTGCAAGTTGCAAATCTCAAATAGGGATAAAAATTACAGAATTGAAAATAGTACTAAGTTGAACTTTGTACTCAACTTCAAATCCACAAATTACTGACTGAAAAATGGCGAATAATACCAATTGCCCACATTGTCAGAATCAATTCCCTGAACAATTCCCTGGATTTGCTTTATTTCCATTCAGCCAGTTAGATAAGAATGAACTGTTTGCACTCCTAAATTCCCAGTTGGCTACTTGGGAATGGTAGTCTGAACACATATAGAGGATGTCAAGTTGCTCACAGACCCCACATACTGTATATGTGTAAAGCAAAAGTCAGGAGGTAGGCCTAGTGGGCATAAACCTATCCCACATGCATTAACGGAATTCCTTAATATAGAGGAAGAAACTGGAACAAGTTTTTTGGGAGAACAAAGCAGCCATTTCACATTCTTAACAAAATAACAGAATAATTATCCAATCATTCAAGAACAATTATTACTGCAATAGAATTTCTTGTACTGGGCAACAGGAATAACCTTGGGGAACAGAATGTTCAGATAAAAGAAATCTCAGTCTGGGTCTGCAACCCAACTGAGCATTTCAGAAAAAGATCCTCCCTAGTTCTCATGAACCTAAAGAGAGTGAAGGGTGAAAAAGTTTCAGACTTACAATATTCTGTTATTACAGTGGTACCTTGGTACTACTTGTTAATTGGTTCTGAGAGGTGCAACGAGTACCAAAAATGATGACTACCAAGCAAATGTTTCTCATAAGGAATAATATATTAGTCACGGGGCAGTTGACACCAACAAGTTTTAGCTTGTGCGTTGAGTACCAAACAAATGACGAGTATCGAGACAAAATGTTGACATCAAAATGTGTAGAGTACCAAATTCGTTGAGTTTCAAAGCAGTGAGATGCTGAGATACTGCCTTTGTTTGGTTTCTTGCTCTGCTCTATTTTGAAGGGCTGACATTTTTCCATTCCTCGTCTAGGTCAATGATAAAGTTTTTTCCTCTCTCAAGCCCTCTTATAAGACACACCCAAATTTTCAGCCTCTTTGGAGGGGGGAAAGGTGTGTCTTATACTCTGAAAAATATGGTAATTTTTATTTTGAGGATGCTTGAGATGACCCTAGGAGACCAAAGCGTCCTAGGTCTACTTTAGGAAACTTTAGAAAACACAGATTGAGACTATGAATATGCAATTAAATTGCATATTACTTGCAATAACTAAGCAAGTATATGCTTATGGATGTACAGATTGATTTACAACAGTTCATTTAGTGACTGTTCAAAGTTACAACACTAAAAAAAGTGATTAATAGCCGTTTTTCACACTTATAACCATTAAAACATTCCCATGGTCACATGATCAAAATTTAGACGCCTGGCAACTGACTCATATTTTTAACTGTTGCAGTGTCCTGCAAAGTCAATGGAAAAGCTAGACTCACTTAACAACCTTGTTACTAATTTAACAACTGCCGTGATTCACTTAACAACTCTGCCAAGAAAGGTTGTAAAGTGGGGCAAAACTCACAGCAAATGTCTTGCTTAGCAACATAAATTTTGGGCTTAATTGTGGTCATAAGTCAAGGACTTACTTTACTTTACTTTACTTTACTTTATTGGATTTATATACCGCCCTACTCCCGAAGGACTCAGGGCGGTTCACAG
>JANHGD010001650.1:49584-61466 GCA_027560375.1 Imantodes cenchoa
TTAAATAATGTTAAGTATGTTGCTTATGGTTTTAATATAAGATTAATTACACAAAATATGTTTTCATACTTTATAAACAAACCAGAAAAAACTTTAGAGAGATTGGCTGTCAGCCACGTTTTATGAACAAAGCTCTTACTCATATGGCATGGACTTGTCCCTTTGGTTTAAAAATGGGGTTTAAAAATACGAACATAGAAATTAATTACTGCACATGCCAAAAACTTTGAACTTACTACTGTATGAAGAATTATAGATTTTTTTAACGTGAGGGACAACAGTGTATTCAGTGTATTCCTAGACTGATACTGGATCATCAGTATATGCTTGTTTTCTGTTTATGAACTAGCTCTCTATCAAGGTAATGGAAAGACTGAGCAATAATAAATATTTCATGTAATAAAGATTTAATGGTATGTTTAGAAATTTGGCAGAATGATTTGCTGTACCTAATATGGCTTTTTAATTTTTTCTCTTTTTCCATAGTTCCTTTCATGTTGTCTCTTAAAACAATAAAATGCTGAAAGCAATTTTTGCTTATTATTTTCAGGATCAGCTCATGCAGCTGATGAATGCAGTTTTCAGCAAGAAAAACTTTGAGATTCTTTCCGAAGCATTCAGCGTGGCTTGTGCTGCAGCCTCCCTTTCCCAGAATCGTTACCATCTGCCAGTCATTGCTGTGACCGAGGGACCTGCTGCAGTTTCTCACCATCAGCCAATACTCACGGTCAGTAGCTGCACTGAGAGTGTCTTAATACCTGAATTGGAAAGTGAAAATATTTGTATTGGGAAGATAATACTTTAGCTGGTTGTTAAAGCAGAAATGACTGACATTTCTGGAACCAATCTATCCTCTGATAATGAACTGGCAACCAAAAATTAATTTCAGAATATTTTATAGAATACATATTATAAAATGCCAAGTCATGTCTTGGGAATTGCATTTTTAAAAAAAACAATGAGAGACTTAAAAATATAGTATGTCTTTCCCATGCAACTATTATTTTCCCCCTTTGGAGTTAAACTGAGCAGAATCTTAAAGTACAGCTTGAACTGAATTTAGGAAAGCTACCCAGAAGCAAGTAAAATCTGCTGTACCCTGCTAATAGATCACTGCCTGGTAATATGTAAAAAATATAGCATCATAGTACGATTAATGATTCCAGGTATAAACTCAGAAGCCTATTAATGGATAGTTAATTAATAGATGCCAATGACATTAGAATTTAGAATTCCTCTTTAAATAGGATAAGAATAGACAACAATAGCTCTCCCATTTTTTAAAAACTTGAATTCCCAGTGGCCCAGGCAGAATGACCAATGCTAGGAGTTATACATCCTACCGTTGAAGAAATACAGATCATCTAAATCAGGGGTGTCAGACTCAATGTCACGGCAGCATCACGTGATGTATTGGGACTTTTTTCTCCTTCACTAAACCAGGCATGGGCGTGGCCAGCGCGTGATGCATCTGGCATGTGGCTTGGGAGTTTGACAACCCTGCTCTAAATGTTCCTGCATGTTCTACCGTGACAGAAAAAACTTCAAAGTGGAGCTGCACTGTTTTATTACTATCAAACATTATACCAGGGACTGAGTTTCTTGATAGCTGGTAATTTCTTAAAGATGTGATACATGAAGAGCCAGTTTGGTCTAATGGTTAAGGCAGCAGGCTTGAAACCAGAAGACTGAATTATAGTCCTACCTTGCAGCCAGCTGGGTGACTTTGGATCAGTCACATTCTGTCAGCTCAACTCGCCTCACAGGGTTGTTGTAGGACAAATAGGAGGAAGAGGAGTGTTATATAATGTTTGCCATCTTGAGTTATTTATTTTAAAAAAACCAAAGGGATAAAAAAGTAAAAAAAATATGTCATGTTGAAGCTAGCTTTCTTTTCCCATTTCATCACAGAGAAAACTTTGAAGTGTACAATATGTTTGCTTGGAACTTTAGGGGTGAGAGAATGAAGCTGAGCTGTTTGAGAAAAATAAAAATACATGGAAAATTGAATTATGTGTCTCACCTGTCTAAACTGTGTCACAATCTTGAGGTACAACATATCCTCTTAGTTGATGGATAAGCGGAAAAGAAATATTTTTAAAGTTAGGCTATATTTATAGCCTATCTTTGGGCTATATGATGCAGTACAAATTTAAATAACAATTAAAGCTATAACACAGCATCAATTAGATGTAATTTTTGGAAGATGGCCAGAACTGATACCTAAAGTAAAACAAAACAAAACAGAAGATTGTCAGGACTTCTCCATAGCTTTGTCTTTTCCTGGAATTTGTTATTTTGTTGGTAGTCTTCATATATTGGGAGGAAAACTAATTTTACAAATATTTTACATTCTTTAGCTTAAAGTGACAAATGTGATGTCACAGCCACTAACTCAAGCAACTGTAACCTTGGATCATGTAAAGTCTGTTGCAACTAAAGCCACAGTCCTTCAGCAGTCTACTTTTTCTCTGTCTGGGTAAGCAGAATATCGTTTTTCAAAACCTTTGTTCTTCATTTTCAGCTTGGAAGATCCCCATTCTTCCCAAGAATGTGGAAAGCATGTGGAGATTAAAAATAGATATGGATCCAGTAATGCTCATGAATTGCTCAATCTTTTTGACATTTGGAATTCATAGTTTTTGTTTCCAAATAGTATCTTGTGACTTTTCATTCTGTTGCCTTGCTGTTCAAGATTTTGTGAACCACTATTACAAGCAAGTGCATCCTGCTTCTGGCATTTTTAATAATTGTTATGTATATGGCCATCAGTTTTCTGCAATTTTACAGCTATGCTTTTATTAACAGAGACATCTTTGAGCTGAATTTCATGAGTGTCAAGCCTGCTAGCGGCTATTATGATTTTACAATCAGCATTAATGGAGATAATCGATTTATAGCAAACAAAGTTGAGGTAAGTATATATTCTAAGCCCTTTTTTATTCTGGGAAGGAACTTGTTCATTAAAACTATTTCTTGTTGGTTGAAAAATACTTATTTTTGCCAACATATAATTTATCACAGAATCCAGTCTGGATTGGTCATCAGGGCCAGAGGTTTTGTCTTCTGAGCTTTTGTGCGGGAGCCGATCTTCAGGGAATAGTCATTAGAAGCTAGAGAGAAGTTCGTTGAAGATTGGTTGGCTCCAGCAAGAGTCCGAAAGCTTGGAAGGCAAAACTTCTGGTCCCAGTGACTGACCCAGTTTGGATTCTGTAATATTATCCTGGGACACGTATATTCAACCCTTCATTCATTTCATTTGTTTTCATGTTTAAAAAAAAATTACGTAGATGTCCTGCGTGGAATATGTGCTTTCCTTTCTCCCTTCTCAAATAACTGTTACCATATTGATAGGCCAGAGGCTTTGTATCAGAATGTGTGATGGTCAGACTTTAGAGACCTATGGTCAGAAAAATTCTCCTAGGGAAAAAAGGATGTTAACATTGAATGGATGAGGAGGACATAACAAACATGGTTTTAATTAAATGAGTGTAACTAATGTGATTATACTATATTTTTATAAATATTTTAAATTTTTGGCTTTTTTGTAATGGCAGACATTCACCTCTGGATTTGGCAAATAAAGGTTCATACCAAACATACTCTAATTTTCTCATATTAACTATATCTCACATTTACCACTTTTGAAAAGACATTCAGTATTTTGTCCTATTAAGAGGTAGCCTCATATTACTTTGCTTTGCTCTTGTAAAAAGACCAAGCTAGGGAATCCTGCTCATGCTTCTTTTAAAAAAAAATTTAGTCTGTTTTTGGGAAATGCGCAACTGTTACTCCGTTTCTTCTATTCAGCATTGCTATGATTGCATCTCATATTTACTAGAATTTGTTTAATTAAAAATTAATTTGACAAAACAACTACCCACGTGCAAACTGCATGCTAGCCATCAGCAGGATACTACTTCAGAATGGCAGAGCAGGGCTTGTAGCTGCTCCTTCTTGAGGGTCTGCAAGTTTGACTTATTCATATGGAACTCCTGCAGACATGTCTCATGTTGGAGAGAGGCTCAATAGACGTCGAAGCCTTTTTCTGACGGAACCATTGGAAGGGGCCTTTGTTCCCCCTACTCCCATGCCCATCATCCCTGCCCTCTCCCTTCCCACTCCCATGCGCTCCTCTTTCCCAGCCTGTCTACAATCCTGGCACTTTGCCCAAAATCCATCAGGCACTTCCCCATTGGTCCACTGGAGGGCTAACGTCACGGCTGGCTTTCCAGAAGGATTGACATCACAAACAATTGCTGCTCTAGGACGCCACACTCACTCTCCTTAACTGGCCCAGGCATTCCAGAGTTATGCTGGAACACATGAATACAGAAACCCACCCCCACCCCAGGGGTGTCTTAATACCAACCAACCAACCACCTCCAGTATTTGTTTCCAGATAGTAAGTCATCTGTGTACCAAGTTTGGTTGAAATTGCTTGAGGTGTTCCAGAGTTATGCTGGAACATACATTTTATATATATAGAAGAAGAAGAAAAATAGATAGAAGATACACACACACACACACACACACACACACACACACACACTAGAGAGAGAGAGAAAGAGAGAATATCTATATAGAGAGAGTAAAAAAAAAACTTGGATATTTATCTCCTCATTTTTAAGGGTTAATATAGGGTAGAGAGATACTTTTTTCTTGATGAGCACAGTGGATGAAGGTATGTGCAAAATGGAATGGGTCACTATTTTTTAAATTTTTCAAGACAACCCTTGAAGGATTATTTTAATGCATTAGACATATTGTGAGACGTGCAATGGCAGGAAACTACCATAAATTTTGTGATGAAATTTCAGCAGTGCAGTTGGAAGATGTTTTAACAACTGAAAAAAAAAACTGGTTTTAAGACCAGAGGGCAAGTTACCCAACTGAATTTGGGGCCAAAAAAACTTTTATTCAGTAACACTGAAACATAAAACATATTTATTTTGAAGTAGCAAATATTATTCCATAGCTTACTTGCAGTTCATTGATATTTTAACAGATCTTAAAGCAATTTCCAGATTGCACATTGTGGATTTTTTTTCCTTGCAGTCTAATCTTTTCATTCCTATTGAGTTTCCTGTTTTTAAAGTCATTTCCAAAGTGACAGGGATGGCAGTTGGAAACAATTTATAAGTGTGCTGTTTTTTTTCAAGAGCTGTTTACCCTATTTGATATTCTCTTCACCCCCTCAATTGCGTATTTAATTGAAAAATTAGCATTTAAGACTTGTTGCTCCCTCAGCATGCATCAGCTAGAAGTCACTAGTTTACACATGCCAAGCTCTGCCATACATATCAAAATCAATGGGGTAATTGGAGTAATAATCTCTCTTAAAGCATCAGAGTGGGATTTATGGAGCTGCTTAAGCACTCTGGCTACATAAATGAGTACTAGTGGCCATGCATTAACAGTGATGGCTTAGTAAGAATACAGCTTTAATAATAAGGCATTTTATTACTGGAGAAAGCTGTCAGGTGGGCTGCTAATTAGACGTCATTATATTACTGTGTGTGCTCTAGCAGTTTCAACAATTATGATCTAAACTTGAATAAGTTAAGTAAAAATACCATATTCTCCAGCATTCATTAATGTGTGCGCATGAATGTAATGTGCCAAACACAGTAGACAAACCTGAATAAAACAGAAGATAAATTCTTATTTTAAATATTCCCAAATGTCATCTTCAAAGTGTCGTGTATGAAAAGTATTTCATAATTGCCTCCCTGATTTATTATGGAAATTTTAATCAAAGTAAAATGTGCTGTTGATCAAATAGGAAACAGTATTCAGACTGCTGTTCACATACTTTTATGCCTCTGGAAAGGGGAAGAAAATCTTGTTCCAAGTTCCCATTGATTCCTGTGGCCAAGTACTGTATTCAAATTAAGCTCACGAGTAAACTCTGGGTGTTCTGGTCTGACCTTAGAATACTCAAAAAGAGCTTTTTTGAGCCTGGAAAGTTTTGCATAGCTCAGATTGATCTTGCTGATTGTTTCATTGTGTATTCTATTTTATTGTATTCTTTTGGGTATCTTGGCTGATAACAGCAGGGACTTAATTTCATGCTCTCCAGCTGAGCATCTTCCATACATGGTGCTGCTCATTCCCTCACCTTTGGTTTACAATACATTATGCCCAAGCACTCAAATTTGCCTCATATGCCTTTCAGTATATGTATTTTAAAAGTTCAGGAATCCAGGAAACAAATTAGATATCCAAATATTGTAAAATGAGATGGAATAGTAAAGTACAATTCTATTCTTATTATTGCAAAAAAGGGATGAATCAATTTTTTTTTAAATTAAAACCTACGCTTTAAAATTGAAATGGCCCCAAATGTGGAAGAGATTGAAATGAAGAAGGGAGCAAAAGATAACATTATTTGTGTAATGAAGCTTCAATAACTAACAAATAACAACAATAAATTAAATTGCACTTTAAGGACAGACATTCCATTTGTTGTTTAAATGCATAATGCTGATCGATCTCAACCACTATAATTTAAGCAAAGACATAAAAACAAATTCTGCAGAGTGCCTCATAGAGAACCACAGTAAGTATTCCCTGTGATTAGAAAATGGAGGTGTCAGCCACTAATTAGCCATATTCTTGTTTCCTTAAATTTCCCTCATGCAAGCAAACATTGGTTTGTCTCCTATACTATCTTTTCAATCATCTCAGTGAATAAAGTTATGCTCTCTCTTTTCTGGAGACTCCATAATTAATAAAGTGTTACAAACTGTCTTTTAGAAGAAAGAGTTGATTGATAATTGATCAATATCTGGAAGTATATTAATGTGTGAATGTAATTATATCCAAAATTAAAAGCTGATTCTTGGACTCCTTTTTAATACATTCAAAAAGAAAAGAAAGAGGTGTGGAAGTAGCCTAATTTCCAAAAAATTGAAGCACAAATAAAATATTACTCATCATCTGTTTAAAATGTAGCATATTTTGTGTAAGAGTGTGTGTGTGTTTGTGAGTGTGAGTGAGAGAGAGAGACATTTATTTATTTATTTATTGTTTGCAGTTGAAAGTCAAAGTCTCAACGGAAGTTGGTATTACAAATGTGGATCTCTTTACTGTGGATAAAGACCAGAGCATTGCACCCAAAACTACCAGGTAAAATACCCCTACATACAACTCAGTACTGAATGTCAACACTCTAAATCCAGGCTTTGCCAATATGTTATCAAGGAAATAAATTATATAAATTGATCTGTATTTTGAGATTTAAAATGTTAGGTTTTATTCTAGATGTGCATGGTTGGATGTTTACGATCTTAGCAGCAACTTGTTCTTTAAAAATTTCAAGTATCAGATTATTAATTCCTTAACCGCTCGGTCAGCCAGAGCAAACAGAACACTGAACAGAATTTGTTATTTTAATTTCTTTACTGAACCTCTTGTATCCTTGCCTGCTTCTCTTTGAAAATGAAAGTTGTAAGGGGAGGTTGCACTTCTTGAAATTATAGAAAGTGGTATTGTTCTTTCTGCTTTTACTGGGAAGTGTTTTGTTTTTTTACAATTTCATTTTGTGATCTACCTACCTACCATCTTTCTCTTTTTTGTGATTCAACTATGCAGTTGGTATTTATTTATTTATTTATTTGTATTTGTAGGCCGCCCAA
Source organism: Imantodes cenchoa (assembly GCA_027560375.1). NCBI lineage: Eukaryota > Metazoa > Chordata > Lepidosauria > Squamata > Dipsadidae > Imantodes > Imantodes cenchoa. Next base: position 57,225 of record JANHGD010001650.1, read on the forward strand.
CTCCTGAAGGACTCTGGGCGGCTTCCAACAATGGGAAAACAGAGAGGAAGAAATACAACAATCAATTTAAAAAACATCAATAGCATTAAAACAATTTTAAGACATTAGTTAAAACGATACATACAATCATTCCACATATAAAACAGGGTGGGAGAGAATTAATATCTTGTCTTCTCCCACTCCCCCAAGCCTGCCGGCACAGCCAGGTTTTGATGGCTTTACGGAAGGCTAGGAAGGTGGGGGCAGTACGGATCTCTGGTGGAAGATGGTTCCATAATGTCGTGGCCACCACAGAGAAGGCTCTCCCCCGGGGCCCTGCCAGCCAGCATTGTTTGGCTGATGGGACCCGGAGGAGACCCACTCTGTGGGATCTTACCGGTCGTAGGGGTGTGTGGCAGCAGGCAGTCCCGCAGATAACCTGGCCTTATGCCATGTAGGGCTTTAAAGGTGATGACCAACACCTTGAATTGTGCCCAGAAACTAATCGGTAGCCAATGCAGCTGGTGAAGGACAGGTGTTAGAAACATTTCCTACCACTCGCGCAGCTGCATTTTGGACTAACTGGAGTCTCCGAACACTTTTCAGGGGTAGCCCCATGTAGAGCGCGTTACAATAGTCAAGGCGGGAGGTGATGAGGGTGCACCAGGCGAATCTGTGCTAAGATTCCCCTAGCCACAGCCAAAAGATGTTCCAATTTAAGCTGTAGATCTAGGAGAACACCCAAGTTGCGAGCCTGTTCTGAGGGAGTTAATTTCTCTTACCTCACCCTGTGTTGTCGGATGATCTCACCCAGCGGTTTCATGTATATGTTAAATAGGAGGGGCGAGAGGACCGACCTCTGTGGAACCCCACAAGTGAGGGACCTAGGAGATTATCTCTTGCCCCTCCCCCAACACCGACTGCGTCCTATCGGAGAGATAAGAGGAGAACCACCATCTCTCCCGGACGGCGCCAAGGGCAAAACGACTAAACCCCTTAACATCAGATCATTTTTCCACTGCCCCGAGAAAAATACTAAGTCAAGCGTGTGTGTCTCCCTGTGAGTCGGACCCTGAACTACCTGGGTCAGGTCCATAGTTGTCATGGAAGCCATGAACTCCTGAGCCGCCTCAGAGGTTTCGCCAAGCGATGGCACATTGAAGTCCCCCAGTACCATAAGTCTGGGGAACTCCACCGCCAGCCCAGCTGCCGCCTCCAGCAGCTCAGGCAGGGCCTTTGCGACGCAGCTGGGAAGCAGGTATGTCAGCAATAGACCCACCTGAAGCCCTGAGTCCAGCTTCACAATGAGAGACTCACACCCAACAATCTCTGGGCAGGGATTCTGCAAGGGCATAGACTTCGGTGAGCTATAATAACCACTCCTCCACCCCTTCCCTGGGGTCGCAACTGATGCCACACCTGAAACCCGTAAGGGCAAATCTTGGAGAGGGGAACTCCCCCCTCCTGGCCCAGTAATTCTTACTTTGCACTGAATATCGTTTAAGACTTTAATGATGCTTTGTAATCTGGCCATAAAGCCTCCAAAGCAGATTATATTAGGGAATAAAGGGGAACATAAATAATTCTCCCCCTTGCTGTCTGTAGCATTTTTTTGTTTGTTTTACATCTCCCAAATTAGTTATGATCCCATTTCCTTATTGACCCATGTATTATAGGGTTCAAGCACGACTGGAAATCTTATCATTTGGTGTATAATCTTAAATATGTAATATAAGGTAGAAGACAATGTCCTCTGAGATGACAACCACCCCTCTTCATGCTAAGAAGGCCCTCAGTAATTATACATATAATAAAAGTTAATTCTAGGGCTAGGCCCCATTAAATCATAGTTGAGATTCAGCAATGACTTTGATTTAGCAATAATTTTATTTAACAAATGGGATTGAATTTGAAGCATAACCGGCCTTCTTGTAATTTGTCTTTATGAGGTTAGAAAAACTACCTACAAGTTTCTATAGTTTTTTCCTCCTTTATTCAAGGATGAACAGATTTTAGACTTGCAAATTAATTTGGCTAAAAGAATAGGGCCAATTAATTATAGACAATAAAATAAATACATGCACACTAAGAATTAAAAATTAGAGTGCTTCTAAGTATTGGTTTACCAGAAATGTGGCGTCAGTGCTTGACCCAAATTGAATCCTTCTAAACAAAAAGATCTTGGGTTTTTATAAATACTCTTAGCAATCTAATTTGGGAATAGAATTTTTTAGTTTCTGTATTACATTATATAACATAATAAGGAATCAGAAGCTCTTGTTGATTAACTGCAAATCACTAGATTTATGAGTAGATCCCAATCCACTTCACATCTAGTTTCCTCTGCACAGATTCACTTTTTCTTCCTTAGCAACAGTTCACTTCTGTTTTCAGGGTCACTTACCCAGCCAAAGCCAAAGGATCATTCACAGCCGACAGCCATCAAAATTTTGCCTTGTCCTTTCAATTGGTTGATGTGAACACTGGAGCAGAATTAATCCCTCACCAGGTTAGTTAATGCATGCCTACACTAATCCAGACTGACATTTTAGCAAAAAGGCTTGTGAGAAGAGGTTCAGGTTGCTTTTTGTTTTTTGTTTATAAAGACTTAGAAACATTAAGCAAATGTGACAGTTGTGCATAACAGACTTGAAGGCAAGGAGCAAGTTATTGCCTTTGATTTGCTAGCTCTCTTGTCTAAATTAATGGACAAAACAACAGACAGACCTATGTATATACTTATGAAAGTACCTTATGCCAGATAAATTGTTTATTCAGCTGATTGATTGCTATTTAGTTTTCTGCACCAGAGCTCTTTAAAACGTCAGAGAAAGTTGAAATCTTGTCGGAATCAGGCATGTTTCATTGCAAGAGCAAATGTTTGGCTTGTATCATCTCCATTGTCTTAGATTGGAGCATGTTTGGTGGATTGGTTAAAGCACCAGGCTAGCAAATAGGAGATTGTGAGTTCTAGTTCTATTTTAGGCATGAAAGCCAGCTGGTGACTTTGGGTCAGTCACTCTCTTTCAGCCCAGTCCACCTCAGGAGGTTGTTAAAGGAAAAATAGGAGGAGGGAAAAAATAATAGGTATGTTTGCCACCTTGAGTTATTTATTAAAAAAATAAAGGTGGGGTATAAATAAATAAAATATTGGCTAAGTTTTGTGTGATGCTGTCAAAATGACCAATCCTGCCAAGTTTAACAAAACCAGTAGAGCATTCAAAGAAGCTGTTATCAACCCATTTTTCCCCAGCTATGTTACCCATATTTCATGTGGAAACAATGAAGACTGAATGTGCGAATCCCATGCTTACTGAGGGTAAGCTGGTGTCTTTTCATAAAGCGTATAAAAACGAAGATCGATTCTGGATGAAAATTTTGCAATATGCTGTGAAGAAGACGCCTCTAAAAGATTATCTTTATAGTTCTAGATATATTCCAGCTTAATTTCAGAAGCATGATGGGAAGAAGGAAAGAATGTTATACCATTTAAAGAATGTTATACCATATTTTAAAAAAAATCTACATGAGAGCAGCATGTCTAAATTGGTTTTATAAAATATTGGTTCTTGAAATAAACCCATGTTAAATTTTCCAGTTTCTTGCCAGAATCTGGAAAATAATTCCTATCTTGCAAAGTGTGTGTTATATGGTAGCATAGTGACAGTCTGCATGTGAATCATATATAAAACAGAATATGACATTTTCAACTTTTCTCGCTTTATCCTTGCATTATTTCTGTAATTATTGGGGTAAGAGCGTAATAATTTCTAAAATTATTGGCCCTTGGAATTGTTTCCAAGCTTTTAAAAGGAGCATATTCAATCCTGGTGAAATAACAATAGTATTAAAGCTTTTGCTCTTTTATGATATTGGATGCTAACATAAGTTTCATTGTCTTGTTAAATTAGACTTTTGTACGGCTTCACAATCAAAAAACTGGGCAGGAGGTAGTATTTGTTGCAGAACCAGACAGCAAAAACATCTACAAATTTGAACTGGATACTTCTGAGAGAAAAACTGAGTTTGATTCAGCCTCTGGAATATACACTCTTTATTTGATCATTGGTGACGCCACTCTGGAAAACCCAATCCTCTGGAATGTGGTATGTTAGTCCAATTGTAGAATGCTTTACCTGCTAGATTGATGTCAGTCAGAGAGATTGAGGAATTAGATCAGTGGTTCTCAACCTTTCTTATGCTGCGACCCCTTAATACAGTTCCTCATGTTGTGATAACCCCCAACCATAAAATTATTTTTGT